>AZYM01000145.1:0-55673 GCA_000611715.1 Scolecobasidium constrictum UM 578
TCCTCCCCACCGCCCCCTCCGCCTCCCAAACGCACACCTACCTCCGCACCCGCGCCGCCTTCACCACCCGCCTCCTCAGCACATTGAGCATCACCTCCCTCACAGCCGCCTTCCTCTTCTCGCCCCGCCAGGCGCGACACCCGTACCTCCTCTGGACATCTCTAGCCGCGGTGCTGGGCAGCACACCCGCTGTTGCGGAGTGGATCGTGGGCAAGAGGTTTGCTGAGCAGGCGCATGGGGGAAACACTGCGGGCTTGGGTGTGAGGGATGGACGGATCGAGATGGATGAGAGTGCGGTTATGGTTAATACGCCTCCGACGACGGCGAGTGGAGGGAGTGAGAGCGGGGATGATGAGGCGCAGGCTGCGGTTAATGGCGAGGTTGTGCGGAGAGGTGTCAAGCGGGGTCAGGCCGTTGAGGCTGCGAGGGCGGGTATCTTCGGTCTGGGCTTCCTGATGGCGGTCGTGGGGGTTTGGGGCGATGGTGCGTAGGCATTCACGATTTGCAGACGATGATGAATATACGATGGAGCTGGGTGGAGTCTTTGCGGCATGATTTGGTCGATATGCGTTGAATGATGGATTGGTGGCTGATTGCGAAGACGGATTACGTTGGTGAAAGAAGAAGGATTATTCTGCCTGCTTGCTGAAGACTTTGGAACACCTTGTACTATGGCGTTTACTTCCCGCTCTTATCCTTAACTCTACGCGCATACAACCAAGAAATACACTCATCTTCCACAGCCGCGTCAAGTACGTTCACTCTACTCAAGCTGAGTCGGAAGTCCCAGTGTCCGTACACTCTCCGTTGCAATCTTCAGTGCTCAGAGCGTCAGGACCCTCACCACGTGTCCTGTTCGCCTCCAGCTGGCGAGCAATCTCCATAACCATTCGCGACGCAGGATCTTTAAACGAGGTGGTATACCTCAGACTGTCCGGAACAAGCTCCGGATGAACCGCCTTCACCGCATCAACAGCGCGCTGCCTCTTATCCCGCCTCTTTTTCACCCTCCACTTCGCTCGCACCTTCATCTTTCCTTTTGCTTCATTCTTCTCCTCCTTAATCACCTCCTCGCTCTCCTCTGCATCTCCGTCCTGAGAGAAGGTCAGCAAGTCATTCACAAATCTGACCCAATCTAGCGCGCATGTCTAAACCGCCCCTGCCGCTGCTCCTGCGCAAGACTCTCCTGCTGACTCGGCAGCGGCGCCCGCCTCCTCACACCCCCATCATTCCCATTCGGCAACCCCGGTACGCCGGGTTGCATCCCATTACCCATAGCTGGGGGCTGGAAACCCGGCGGTGGCACGAAGCCAGGCGGTGGTGCGAAGTTAGGCGGTAAGCCTGGCATACCGGGTGGTGGCTGCACGCCGTTGGGGTTGAAGCCTGGAGGCGGGAAGGGCATGCCTGGTGGTGGGAAGGGTGGTGCGCCCTGGCCGCCGGGTAGAGGGATGGGAAGAGGTGGACCATGTCCGCCGATGATTTGGCGCATGCGTTCAGGCGCCATACCCGCGAAGGCAGCGAGATCCACATTCTTGGGCAGGCCACCAAACTGCGGAGGCATTTGCGGAGGCATATGCGGGGGTGGAAATCCTTGCATGTGCGGTGGCGGTTGGAAACCCGCAGGAATCGGTGGTGGAGGTCCCTGTCCGCCCAGCCCGGGAATGGTGTCCAGACCTGGCAGCGCAAGACCAGGCAGTGCAGGCATAGACCCGCCTTTGTTCTGGTCGACAAGTCCCTCTGCCTCGTCTTCTTCCTCCATCGCCTCTTCCTCGCGTTCTTGTCGCCGTGCAGCGCCGCGGCTGTACGTGCCTTGCGCTTCGGCCGCGGCTTGGCCGATGTGGTATCGATCATTAAAGCATTGCGTGTCGCCCGGTCGTGCTCTAGCCCAGAAACGTGTGATACGGTCGTTTGCGCCCGACGCGAGGATGTGGCCAAGTGGATGCCAGGCAAGCGACCAGACTGGGCCTGTGGGCTCGTGAGCATAGGGTATCGAATGCGCGGGGTAGATGGTCTGAGCAGGCGCGTTCTCGGGATCCGCCGTGTCGTAGGGTGAAATGGTGGCAGATTGTCCGGCTTGCGGATTCTGCTCATCGAGCAGGTAGTGGTGGATGGCGCCTTGGTGTCCACCGGATGACAGGAGGTTCTTGTGGATGGGATGCCAGGCGAGAGAGGTGACTTCATATGGATGACCTCGACACAGGAGCATGTCTCGCATCATGCGTAGGTCGAAGATGCGCACCATCTGGTCGCGACCTGTAGTCGCCAGCAGATCACCCTGGTTTGGCTCGAAAAGGGTCTTCGAGACCAAGTTCTTGCTGGAGTTGATGGTCGTCAGACACCGAGCATTTCTCGGATCCCATAGCTTTACTTGGTGATCTTTCGATCCTGACACAATGAGACCTTTCTTTGGATGCCAGTCCAGACATCGTACCTCCCATTGATGGCCTGTTAGTGTGGTCTCCTCCACGGATTTGGCGAAGTCCCACACTTTGAGGTTATTGTCGTCTCCACCAGTCACAAATTTCGAGTCTGTTGGTGCGAAAGCAACACCTCGAATGGCCTGGTCGTGACCCTTCCACGACTTGACGTTGTTGAAGTTGGTCTGCCAGTACTTAATAGTACCTTCAGTATCTGTCGAGACGAACCACTCGTCATTATGTGACCACACCGCTGCTCGCACCGCATGATCGTGCGCTTGCATGATGGTTTCGAAATTGAAGCCCATGCCGTTCCATAGTGTGAACTCGCCGCTCGATGACGCTGTCAGTAATCTTCGTCCTTCTGGCGTCCATGATACGTGATTGATGGGAAATTTCTGCTTGTTTAGTGAGGAGTGGAGATGCTTGACAGGTATCGAGTCTGCTGCTCGAGCTGGTCTTCCCATTGGCGGGACCATCTGCAGAACGTGAGTACAGTAATGGTTTAAATAGGGGGAAACATCGTACATCGACGATATAGCTCGAGCTTGGTCTCTCTGCCTCCATGGACGCGCCGCCCAGGTATTTCGGTTTGCGGTGCCGCATCCATTGCACCATAGTCGATCCATAGTCAGTCTGTGGCCCTGAGAACGCGTGTCAGTACATTTGTGAAAATCAATGTGAGACCGATCATGACATCTAGATAGCCTGTTGAGCTCGACTTTCTCACGTATGCGTAGTCCAATATATTGATCCCCCCCTTCTGCGCAGAAAATACTTGACTGGAATACAGTCCATAGTATAATGCCTTGAGTAGACTCTACACTTATGAATAACACAAACTGTGAACAGACTTACTTCGTGGTCGTGGCCGCCCTGGACCTTCGTGACTTGGTAGGAACTGATGAGGTTGGAAGTCGCTAGCCATGATGGCGAACGCGCCTGCGTTGCGCGCGGTTCTTCTTTCACCTTCGTTTTGTCCTCATATGTCCCATGTGGTTCTTTGATGACTCGCAATGCGCAACGCGTAAATGACAGATGCGAACTTGAGGCTAGCAGGTCACGTTTCGCGAAGTTCGTGATAGACTATGCCAAGGCGCTAATACTGCATAGCGTTCGCGGAACGCTTCTGCATAAATCCCATGCATAACTCTAAGCCTGGAAAGGATCTGCGTTATCCCCAATGCAAGTCATTCTCTGCTGGGAAGACTCCAGGATCAGATGTCAAAAGAGAGCAGAAACATTCGGTCCACTCGTGAATGATGCACTCCCCGCATGCTTCGACTTCAATCCTTGTCGCAGAGCTCCATCACGTATGCTTTGATCCTTGTTTAGCCTGCCCAACAGCGGTGCAAGCTGTGGGATGACATACTGTCTGGAATCTCTGCATCCTTCCTGCTGCGTCTCAACGACTTGAGGAGCCGGCTGCTACCACTTGCTGCTGCAATTGTATCGCCTTCTTTTCTCGACAACTGCTGCTACCTTCTTCTCTTACAGTTGTAGCATGTCTTAATTCAAGCTCCAATTCTCCACTCGCATTTCGCGACAATTCTTCTACGGCCTCTTTCGTGCCGTCCGCGCCTCTGACGTTAACCTTCCCAGGACCCTGATCAATACCATCGTCTTATTCTCTTCGCCCACGCCTACTACTCTCGCTGCCATGTCGACAATGACTGATACCAGCATGTCCACGAGTACGGACGTGTCCTCAGGCAAGAAGCTGACATTCCGTGCCGAAGCAGCCTCAGTCGAGACAACGGACAAGCCGGTTGCGAGGCCAAAGGTCGGCCGCACCTTCAGCAGATACAATCACCTCTTTGCAATACATGCGAAGACGAGACCTTCGCCTTTGACGAGAGGAGATCAGCCGGATGCGCCGAATTACAATGGCTTCAGGAATCTCATGGCGTTGGTGCTTGGTATGTGCTAGGCAGGAGTATAGCTCTTGTCTCTTGCTTACTGGGGTATAGTCGTATCTAACTTGCGATTGATGCTTGAGAACTTCAGGAAGGTATGGCACCCCGTAGAGTATATCTCACGGCGCACCAGCATACTAACAGTTACCAGTATGGAGTCCTTATCTGCATCCGATGCCACAACTACAGCCGCAAAGACGTCGTATACGGAAGCCTCCTCTACTTCTCCGTCCCATGCCACCTATTCATAGCCTGGGCAATCGAGCTCATCGCCGCAAAGCAAGCACAAGCAGCAGTCGCGAGAAGAAAGAAGATGGACAGCGAGAACTCCGTGGCAGAGAAACAAGCACGAGACTTCAAGCTGGCATGGTACCTCATCGCAATCGCGCACGCCATAAACGCAACCGCGAATCTTGCAATCGCCTCCTACGTCGTATACTACATCATCCACCATCCGGGCATTGGCACTCTCTGCGAATTGCACGCAATCATTGTCTGGCTGAAGGTGTGCTCGTATGCATTCACGAATCGAGATCTAAGGCACGCATACCTATATCCTGATCCGACGGCTCCACCACTACCAGAGATGTACAAAGCATGTCCATATCCTCAGAACATCACCATCAAGAACTTGTCTTACTTCTGGTGGGCACCGACATTAGTCTACCAGCCGGTCTACCCTCGCACGGACAAGATCCGCAAAGACTTCGTCTTCAAGCGTCTTGCCGAGATGGCCTCCCTTAGCATCGTCATCTGGCTTGCCAGCGCGCAGTACGCCGTACCGCTTCTTCAGAACAGTCTCGACCACATCGCCGCCCTCGACCTCGTCTCCATCCTCGAACGCGTCATGAAACTCAGCACGATATCTCTCTTCTGCTGGCTCGCCGGTTTCTTTCTCGTGTTCCAGAGCTCGTTGAATGCGCTGGCAGAAGTCATGAGGTTCGGCGATCGCGAGTTTTACGGCGATTGGTGGAATAGTGTTAGTATTCGGACGTATTGGACGAGTTGGAACAAGCCCGTGTACCACTTCATGAAGAGGCATATCTACAGTCCGCTTGTGGGGCGTGGTGTGCCGCCTGCGGTAGCGCAGATCATTGTCTTTGTGTTCTCGGGACTGTTGCATGAGTTGTTGGTCGGTGTGCCTACGCACAATCTGTTGTGTACGTCATTTTCACTCTACTTTGGTCCACGAATACCATGCTGACATGTGGACAGGGGTCGCATTCGCAGGCATGATGTGGCAGATTCCTCTCATTCTCCTCACAGATCCTCTCATGAAGGCGAAGAGCTATACGGCGAAGACAGTTGGCAACCTCACGTTCTGGGTGACATTCTGCTTGGTTGGTCAGCCGCTGGCGGCATTGCTGTACTTCTTTGCCTGGCAGGCCAAGTATGGCAGTGTGAGTGGGCAGGGCATGTTCAAGAGATGAGCGAGAGATGGTTACGATGGGCGACGCCAATACCTAATGAAACTCATGCTTCCAGCATTGCTTCTTTAATGGGCACAATGAGACTTATCCCTTCCTCTTTCCTGCAATCCTCTTGACAATTCGTTCATGTTGAGCCTGAACAGGTTATGGTCACGTGTTATTGCGTGCTCCAAGCGAGATCAACCTCACCTCTGTTGGCCGCACGAAATCATTCTCTTCACGATGGACTTTAGATCTCGCCTCGTCGCTCTGGCAGCTGGGACCGGACCCGTATTTGACAGCTCACTAGCGAGAAGCGGCCGCGGCGAGGCTGGACGCCACATCGATGGATCCGCGCCACAACCGCCGCTATCGATTGGCGTGACCAGACTTCTCGAGCGCGACGACGACGCGTTAAACTTGGCGATTGGGGGAGAAGAGCCGGCGACTATGAGGCCCGAACCCATGGCTGATGAACGCCAGAAGCTACACATGCGCGCGGCGATGACAATTCTGCCATGTTCTTAAACTATGCTTACGGCGCGTCTCGTTTGGAAAGCCTTTGCGCGATGGGCCTCGTGCTCTCGCATCAGCTCCTTCTTCTGCCTCCCTTCTGCTAGCAGGCTGACATAGTCCTCTTCAATGCGTATCGTAGTTGCGTGTTCTCACGTCAATGGAATCGGCGATGGTGGAATGCTGAAACAATCGCCCCAGTGAGCTGCGATCCATTCGCGCGAGAGCTCTTCTGCGATGTCAACGCATGCAGGAAACCAAATGATTCGGAACATATGGCACGACCTTCAGCAGGCAGGTTCTCGGACGGCGAGAGCCGATTTCCGCTAGTTCGAACGGTCCACGGCCCTTGAATTCCTACGTGTGGGGGACATCTGCCCGTCCTCTCGTCGACTTTGGTGTTGCCTCTGGCAATTATGCTCAGCTGCACCACATAGCAGACCTCATTTCAAGCCCAACAAGAGGTATCGAAGCTCTGCTGATTCATTCTTAGCATCTCCGCGGTCGCTCGCGACGATTACAGATCCTGCATGCCAAGTACAAGACCCCGCGAGGTAACTCGTGAAAAGAGCTCCCTTGTTGACCCGCTTCGTCTTGGCTGATGCTTCCGATCAACATGATAAGCAGCAGACAGAACGACTCAAAAATTGGCCGTTCCCCCGCGATCGATTTCTTTTGAATTTATTTGGTGAAATGATGTTGACTTCCCAGGCTCTTTTGTTGGTTGCTGCCAGTGTGCCGGCCATTGCTGAGACCGTGCATGGTGCTGTTGTGTTTTCTCGTCATGGAGATCGTGAGTAGTATCAATTCCTTGATTGAGCGTTGAGCTGATCACAGAAAGGCAACTCCAAGCACTACTCAGGCTACGGCTTGACCAAACTTGGCTTCCAGCAGAACTTCCAGGTCGGCACGAGCTATCGCGAGAGATATCTTGCAGCAGACTCGCCTCAGCGTATCTTGAACATCTCTGAAGATAGATATGTTCCATCTCAAATTTATGGCTCTGCTCCTGATCAGCGTATCTTGATCAATACCGCGACCGCTTTCCTGCAAGGCCTGTACCCACCGCTTGACAGCCTTGACCCAGAGCTTGCTGCGCAGGAGCTCAACAATGGCACAGAGATCGCAAACCCACTCAATGGGTATCAGTATGTCTTCCTGCAAGGCGCTGATGCAAACTCGCCAAACACGATCTGGATCAAGGGTGATGATGGCTGTCCCGCCTTGACAAATGCTCAAGGTGACTTGGAGAACAGCACTGAGTTCCAGACTCGCACTGAGAGTACACGAAGCTTCTATGATGGCTTTTGGGATCTTCTGGAGAACGTATACGATTATACAAGGGATATGATGAGCTACGAGAACGCATACGATATCTTCGACCTCATCAACGTCGCGCAGATCCACAACAGCTCTATTCCACGCAATGTCTCGAGCGAAGACCTATTCCAGCTGCGAACGCTCGCAGACAGCGCGGAGTTTGGCACCAACTTCAATGCCAGCGAGCCTGCACGATCGATTGGCGGTAGGACCTTGATGGGCACCATCTATCGTCAGCTCAACCAGACTGTTGCTACTGAAGGCCGTCTAAAGCTCTCGCTCCTCGCTGGTAGCTACGACAGCTTCCTGGCTTTCTTCGGTGTCTCCGATCTGATCTCAACTGATCCAGACTTCTATGGCTTGCCAGACTATGCCTCGACTATGACATTTGAGCTTTTCACTCCCGAGGATATGACTTCCTTCCCGGAGGACACCAGCAGCCTGAACGTCCGCTTCCTGTTCAAGAACGGCACGACTGGCGCGTTGGAGCAGTTTCCACTCTTTGGTTCTACTGGCGATGCAATGTCGTGGTCAGACTTCGCTGCGCAAGTGGAGGAGCGTGGGATCACGAAGGTCAGTCAATGGTGCGATATCTGCAGCAGCACCGAGGACTTCTGTCTCCCATACGAAACGGAGTCGGAGGGCAGTGGCTCGGGCAGTGGCTTGTCAAATGCCGAAGCTGGTGTGATCGGTGCTATGGTGACGCTGGGTATCATCGCTCTCGTTGGTGGGCTTGCTTTCGCGCTCATGAGACGCCGCAAGAAGAACACGGCTGCAGCGCCTGTGGCGTATCAGGAGAAAGCTGGGAGCATGAGCAGTGCCAGCGATAAGGCATAGCATTGGAATTTGCCTACGTCTCGTTATGACTTGCGTGACGAGTCAGCATTCACATCGAAGAAGCCAAAGATTGCACCGTCCTGCGTCATTAGGCATGAATCTTGCCTCATAAGTGAAGTCAATCAAGTCAAGTAATAGCAATCTGAGCATGTTAAATCAGTGATAGAATGAGAACAAGTAATGACATCTCCAATGTGCTGAGTTAATCATAGAATCAATTCCAAAGAACTTCATCAGACCATGTCTGGCAATAAAGTCGAGTGTCACCACATCTAAACTTCACATGGCTCGTGACGTGCCGCTTCAAGCACAGAATGACCAACCATGATTTCATTGCCTCGACACAATGATCACAGAAATACGCTGGTGCCTCCTGAATTTCGTTGTCCGTGCTCGAAATGAGCGAAGTCTATGCTTATCGCGTCGAGCTCGAGAAGAAGATCATGGCGATCTGCCGTGTTACACCATGTGGCTGGCCCAAGCTTTAGAGGAGATTCCGCTATCCCAGGCTTTTGCTCTTAGATCACCTCGAAAATATACTGACGAGATCTAAAAGTCCTTGTTGCTGCCGATCGAATCTGTGATGCAAAGATGGCTCCTTATCGTGGAATGCTTTCCTGAGAATTGTGCAGTTGTCGAGGCTGATGCATGGTCTGGACCACCATGAGCGTGCATATGACCTTCTTCAAAGCATCTATACCAATTTCGTGCCTTGGAGGGCACACTGTGTAGCTCAAGACGAGCCTCCATATAGCGAGTGCTGATCGATGGCGCTTCTACCGGCGGAGTCCGGCAACCTTCACACAGATACTACCGCTTCGAGGACGATTCATCGGCAGAGACTTCCGAGTGGTAGGCTACTCCAAAACAAACATCCATGAAGTTGCGAACTTAGCCCAGAAGAGCCATTGCCCAGGAGTCGCGGCCAGGGTACCAGGATCTTGTCTTCGTAATGCTTCGTCTATGAAGTCGCTGAAACTTCCGATATCTTGTCTAGATCGCTGGAGGATGGAAATTATTCCTTAACTGCTGTCACGCGACGCTCTGATGTTGACCCTCCGTGATGCTGATGGTGTTCGTTAGTGTGAATCCGGGGTGTCTGCTGGTGGCGCATTGGCACCATCCGCTTCTGGAATTGGACCGTCTTCTGAGATGTGCGTGAGCTGGCCTTTCGTAAATGCAAACTTCATCGATGTTTCTTAAATGCATCATGACGCGTATCTGCATCAATCGCGTCAACGGGACACTCCGCTGAAGATCGCAGAGCCGCGTACGACCGTCTGCCATCGCTCCGAGGGCACCGACAAGGTCGCACGCTCCCGCATCGCAAAAGAGTACGAGGTAGTACACATCAAATGAGGCTGAGAATGGAGCGTTCCTGATGCATCAAGCATCATGGTTCATCTGCGGAGATGGCCTCCGATGATCGCCATTGGCTCCATCCATCCTAACCTCCGAGCGCAGATCGCCTGGCTGCCCATTGCGAGAACTCACCTGTATGATGGGGCAATCGTCTTCAGAGAGAGATGCGGCCGTAGCAAGCGAACAGGTCTCCTCGATCTGCTGAGGTTGCGAGCGTGCACAGTCTGTACTAGTGATTTGCGCATACACCTTCCTATCCGGTTGAGCCGCATTCAAGGAGGCTGGAGAGAGAATTTGCCCAGCTGAAAACATACGATCGTCCAAGGTTGCCACGAGAGCGACAAAGTATCATCATCCTGGCTGAGCAGAGTACAGCCAAGGCTTGAAGCTTGAGGCGAAAATTCTGCTGAGCTCTGCGAAAGCTGACTCCCGTCACTTTTTGTCACTAATTCCCCGTACGTACGCGAAGGGTCTATCCCGTGCCGCCATGCGGGCCGACGCCGGACTCCAGCGATGAGAGAATGTTCGCATTATGATGAGGAAGTTTGGAAAACGTTCATGAAAGAGGCAAAGAGCTTGGACGATTTGTATCTGGCCTATATGGTTTACGTTCTGCAAGTCATTTTAAGCTTCCGCAGGGTTGGGGCATCATGTGCATGAAGCCAAAAGTTCGGCACGCTATTGTGCTCCGTCTCTGACTGTCTCCGCCAAAAGGTGACTGTGGCGCGATCGTAAAAGCCAATCAAGTCTTCAGAAGCAGAGTTGCTGCACGTGCGAGCGATCCGGAGTTGCAGGCCTAGAAGACGGCCTCTCGACGTCCTTGTTACCTCCCCACCATGATTGGACGGTGCACTGTCAACCCCGATGCTCCCTCAGTGCGAACTCTGCCTCAGACGCAGGGGTGATGAAGACAAGAGGAGCCTTTTGCGAGCTTACCGTGGCGATCTGTCGCGCCTCACCATGACCAGGATCTGACCGAACAAGCTATGAAGGATTCAATTCTCACTACTGCAGATCACGACCGTGCAGAACTATTGAAGAATTATCTTGTCGTCTGCCATACGTCAGGTACGAGAATACATAGGCTTAACTTGAAGGCGGGGTTCGATAACGGTCAGATAGGGCAGCTACACACTGCTACTCCCTTACCTGCTTCGATCCGGACTACGGTGGACGATATCGCGCCATTTCGGGAAGGACTCCCCTGCAAACCATTCTCACGAAGGTCTTCAAAACGAGTACCCGCTTTTCAGAAAGACATACCTGAGTGTCACCCCTCATACAACTCCGTCGTCCTTCCATCACTTCCGAAGAAGTTCTCTACACGAACAACTTTTCATTTCTGGCGTTACGGATCATACATTGTTCTTCGGCAGGAGCATCTGACAACCAAACGCACTTTCCATTTCGACATTCAGCATTCAGCAAGCACGACCTAATTCCTGCAGCAAGTGGTACGGACCGTTGTTCAGTCATTGCGACCACCCTGCACAGATCTCATGACACTGGTTGTCTTTGTTCTACCACTTCCCATTATCTGGTTCTTCTCAACATTCTCACAGTCCGGCTCAGAATTGGTACTCAGCAATCATCTTTAAACCTGGACCACGACTGCGCCGCACAACCAAGAAGCTCAAAAAGGGATGCCATGCTTCTACTCGTCAACGCTTCCCAAGAACAAGAACTTCATTCGCCAGCGATCAAGCAGTTTTGACTTTCCTGAGCTACCATCGATTTCGTCCCTGTCCGTCTGGTTTTCTGGAAGACAACGCCATTCACAACCTTTCTAGCTGCACTCGAAACGGATCAGGCAATTTTACAAGAGAGTGCGCTTCACAGAACCAGACCGAGTCTCCAGCCTCGTGTAGGCTCGAGTCACTCGACTCCGACAGACGTTCGTCGCGCTTTGAAGGAAAAGCGCTTGAAGCTTAAACCTGACGTGCGGCCCAAACATACGCATCTGGTCCATTCTGCCATCAAGATTGGTAGATAAAGCGGCCATCTCACCCAGGAAAGGCTGTTCCACAGTAAGTCAAGCAGGAAATTGTCACCCGAAGGAGGCGATCGTCCCAAGTCGGCGTCGCTCATACTGGAACGCCAACGGGAAGCTGTCAAAGGGATATGGACCATCCCTCAGCTTATGACCCGTATGCTGCTGGCACAGGATACCACCTCTCGCACGTTCCGCAACCGCAGCAACATTACGGTCAGTACGGCTTCTACTCCCAGCAGTACTATCCGACCGCTGCCGGTCTCCCTTCGCAGCCAACACATCGCAATCTCTCCAAGTGAGTACCACTTCCTTTCCGACTTGTGCACTTCCGTGGGCTCTGCTGCGCACTCAATTGCATTGCAATTGATCATTGCCTTGCCTTGCACTGCTCTCGAACACAAGACACTCTAAAGACAATGACCCAGTTTCTAACCTGGCTCCAGGCGTGGGTGCACTCTTCGCATACGACAAAGTCCACAAGATGCCCTCGCAACAACGACCGGTAAAGAGAAAGCGCGGAAACCTCTCGACCCGCCACCCGTGGTTGAGCTCACTGTGGAGGACGAAATTGACCCAGTGGGCCTCTACAGAAACAGTCCAAATTTGTTTTGTACTGCCCATCTGTGTTCGCCAGATAGCACAGACCCTCACGTAACAGCGGATAATGAGCCCGCTATGGTCGGCACCCTGTGTTCGTCAGTGCACAGATTGAAGGACGAATCGGGTACCGAGAAGGCGTTCTTCGTGTTTGGAGATGTCTCAATCCGAGAGCCGGGCACCTGGCGCCTACGCTTTACCCTGCACGACATACCATTCGGACAACTTGATGATATGCGCTGCGTGCAATTGTGCAGTGTTTACACAAGTTCATTCAGTGTTTTGCAAGGCAAAGACTTCAAGGGTCTAGCCGAATCGACAGAGTTGACAAGAAAGTTCTCTGATCAAGGCGTACGCCTGCGCTTGAGGAAAGAGCAGAGATCGACGAAACGCAAGATGGAAGATCGAAGTCCGTCTGCGGAGCCTGTTCCCAATGAGCTGCATGACATTGAGAAGAGACCGCGCTTTGACGACTTCCCTGAGTCGACCGAATTCTCAGCAGGGCCAGTCCAGCCGCATCAAGACACGTCTTTCATTGGCTCTGATCATCTGCCATTCACTGAATCGCTCGGATATCCTGCCGGCCAGGTACAGCCAACGACCAGCAATGCGCCGACCTATCAGACATATTTGGGGTCGCATCAACGCATCCCAAGCAGATATGATGAGCGATTGGGCAATGAGATGGTGAATCTCAATCAAGGTGGTTCATGGACGGGACCGAACGCGTATCAATACGGGTTTCCGAACGACTCACTAGATTTTCGAGCGCCTCCTTAAAGTCCGCGAGTTTGCGCTGTTTGCAGAATCACCTTCTCGCGCCTGAGACATTTTGCATGCCTCCTCGGAGGTCGACAACATCACAAGCCTTGCGTCAATCAAGAGTGGGAGAGAGCATCTACAGCTTAGATGTACACATACCGCTGCCGCCTCGCCGTGTGGATGGGATCTTCGAATACCTGATCGGTGGATCAGAGGTCAGGACAGAGGCCTTTTCATCGCATATTATACCCCCAAGACCTAAGACCTGCCGCAGGGCAGAAATATTGTATGGCAGACAGATAGCTCATTGCTCAAGCGTGAGCGATGTGGGCAGCTTTGTGGACGTCTGTGCAGAGTGTTGAGTCTGCCTGGAATTATGTTCTGCTGCGCTGCTTCACCATTGTGGCTATGAGAATATCATTACTTGTATGCGTCTCTTCAGCACCATTTCACTCAGTGGCTCTGCGCGAATAATTGCGCATCTTTCTTGATTTGACACTCGCACGGCTGAAGCGTAACGTTGCCTTGATTCTTCTACAACGTCTTTTGCGCGCTATGCGCAACAAGGCAGTCTGTTATCGTGAACGCCATCGCTAATGACTCTATCGCATGCTAACCACCTATAATAATGTGCACCTCCGCGTCTCCTTGCGCAGAGTAAAGAAAAGGCTACAAAGTATAGAACGCCGCGCAATGACTTGTGACATGTGTGAAAAGGGCATACTGGTCTTGACAAACCGCAAGTAGGTTGCTCCCAGTTTTCTCGCAGCTGACTGTCGGATTGGTCGTACCAAGCAGCGGCCAGCGAGTTGATCGTCCGGGAAGGAAATCTGCTACGTGCCACCGGTCGAATTTTGCGACGTTCAACCGTCTAAGCCCGTAGTCAGCAAAGATCCAACCTCATCATCCGTCATCTCCGTCAGGTCAGATGTTGCATCCGCAAGCGCGTCGTCCGCTATGTCGAGGCCATTCCAGGTCAACTCACTAGATTGCGCTAGTTCAAAGTCGTCTTCGCTTCGCACCGGCAAGTTGTCGAACCACACCTTGACCTCTGAGGATTTGATGTTAGCCTCGAACACTGGAAGGAGTCCATGCAAACGTACCGTCAAATCTCCCGAAGATCTTATCATTCTCGAGAACTGCGTCCTCTGTTTGGTCACCCTCCACGTCTGTATTGTCTTCCAAGTACTTGACACATGCAGACATGATGTTGTACGTTGGAGACATGAATTGTTGCCATGCAGGCTCTCGCATCGATGAATAGAAGCGCACTTGTCGCTCGCACCCCCAGAACATCAATGTGGCTGCCGCATCCATGTCATTCAATTCACGGACACCATCATTCATGAGATACTCGCTGGACCTGAAGAGGGCCTCGTTGAGGAGACGTTCAGTAAGACGGCCGACGTCCCAGTCGCGCTGGTACGTGAGCAATACTGGGCCCCATTCCTGACACGTCGACAAGAACTGCTTGTCGAAGTAGGTCTGGTCGTCCAGAGAAGACTCGAGGTTTCCTGCAGCGAGTTGATGTATCGTAGACCAGAACCGATGGCAGAGAGCTCCATTGTAGCCGTCTTCGGATCGTATGTTGGTGCCGTTCGCCTCACGCGAGCACGTTCTCATCGTCCGGCAGAAGTCGTCTAAGAGACTTTGACTCGGCAGATACATCGGCAAGAATTTGGCTGAGCGTAGAAAGGGCTCGGCGTAGCGCGGTTCGAAGTCCTTGATGATGGTGATGAAAGTTTCTACAAGCGCATGGACCACAGCGGACTTTGCCTGAAGCAGTGTCTTGACAATGTCGCCAGGCACAAAACCAGTGCCTTCCGAAGTCCACTTCTGGAGAACCTCGCACAGCCACACGAGACCTCCTTCTTTCTTGTTGTATTCCAGCAAGAGATACTCTTCGTGTTCTGTCCACGGCACGCCACCCTCGTCCCAGTAGTCCAGACGGATTCCAGCATCTGCTTCGGGCATTGCTTCACGATCCATGTCCACGTAGCGGTATAGTATTGACGCAAGGCGAATGAGCTGGTTGTAGGAAGGCGCCGCCTTGCGCTTCAACGCTTGGGCAACGTCTTTGTAGCTAGGGCTGTCAGCAATCTGGGAGATGCCAGATCCGCAAAGTATTGCTTCGAAACACGCAGTCAGGACTCCATCAGAGATCAGTGCGAAGCTCTCTTGCGGACCAAGTGAAGCGATGTCTGCTAGAAGTCCAAAGTAATCTTCCCACGCCCGGAAATTGTGCGCAAGATCTTCTGGAATGAAGCTTGCAAGCCGTGTGAGGAGTGTGATGGCGCCTGTCCCGGTCAGAGCTGGCTTGGTCTCCGTTATGTCGGCGCCATATAGCGCATCACTTCCGCGAATCTGCCTCAAAGTCTCCAGTATGAATGATCGAAAGAAGGTGCGAATCTTTGGCTGGCCAATCTTCAAGAGCATGTCCCGGAGAGGGTCGATGACTCGGTAGCCATCGTCGATACGACTCTGCACAAACCATCTGATGGTTGTGAAGCAACAACGCTCGCACTTTGCACCAATGTCTCGCAAGGCATTGAGAACGTCCTCGATGCCAGGAATCTCTCTTGTTCGTGCCCAGATGGTCGTGAGATATTTCCAGATTATCTTCAGCAGTCTAGAGTGCTGAGCATGCGTGGGTTCTCCATGGTCAAGCTTCTCCAATTTGGAGACTAGAAGCCTGACGTACTCGCGGGTGGATTCGTCAAACATTGAGTAGGTCTCGAGCAACGCACGATTCTCCTGGATGATTTCTGAGGCCATGTCTGGCGCCAGAGGAACCTTGCGCAAGTCCTTCGAGCCACGTGCGACCCATGGATGCTGTTGGAGACTCGAACGTCGCTGGTAGAACAGCATGTAGGCGTTGTAAGTCTTCATTGAGGGCCCGAATCCCATAGTTGAGTCCTTGTTGGTGGGACCTCCAAAGCATGCATCTTGGAACTCCTTGGGATCGAAGACGGTGACATCCGAATCATCGAAGAGGAGCCAAGTCGGTGCTTCGCCCTCACCTGTTGGTCGAGCGCGGATGTAGGACACGTAATGCCCGTGCTCAGCTTGTCCCTTGTGCACAATCACGCCCACCAGATCGAACATGTCCGCTTCTAGTGGCTGATCAGGGTTCGCCAAGTGCTCAAAGGTGTAAGGCGCCATGTCGATAGACATCGGGAACGCGAAGAACTCGTTGATCTTGTTTCGTGAGTAGGTCTCAAGATCGAATGCGAAGCGTTTGAGCTGTAGCATGAGGTGATCAGGAATGTCCTTGAGACAAGTCCTGCAAGAGTCAGCACATCAATCATGAAGGAGGAAAGCAACACTCACCTCTTGACCGCGTTCACCAAGCGATTGCACCGCTCACATTTGTACTTGTTGTCTGTGGAATTTAGCTGAGCTCGTCATGTACGCAGACGATCTTCTTACCTCCTTCCATGACGTCGCCTTGTATGTACGCCTTCAAGCTCTCCTCCAGATTCATATTGCCCTGGACGTCACAAGGAATCGCAAGACATGTGTCTTCACGCTCGGAGACATGCTCGCATTCCTTGGACTTGATTTGCTGTACCGTCTTTCCCGTGTAGACAGATCGAAGTCTTTCCTTCAGTTCGTTCGAGGGCATTTGCTCTTCCCAGCGGTGGAACAGGGTGTTCATGAACTCATCGACGTCCATCTGCTCTCGGACATCGATGTTTTCCTCCGTCAACGTGACAATGTTCTTGGTGAAGTCAAGAGCACTTGCTGGATTGTGAAAGCTATTCTGCATGATCGCAAACAAGCGCTGAGTTTCGTGCAGTAAAGGTGAGGCTTTCGGTATCGTGATAGGCGCGCAGCTCAACATGAATGCTCGGAAGACCGGGTTCATGAAGAGCTGTGTGACAAGAGAATTCATGTAACACGTCTGTCCCAGGTTCTTCAGGCCGATATAACCAGCTGGAGATCTCAAAGTTCCGGTCCGGTCAAACTGCCTGTCGAACTGCTGCATCCGGACATCGTTGAGAAGTGCGGCCATGATATCGATCGTGTCGTCCTCCGTCGCGATCGAAGATATCAATCGCACAAGCGCCATACGCGTGGTCGTCTCGAGTGCTGGCAGCTCACGCTCCAAGGAGTCCAACTCCGCTTGCACAAGGGGTGCTTTCTGGAAGAGGAACTTCCACCACAACGTTTCCATGAGTCTGATCTTGTCTGTCGACGTCACGATCTGGGGATAGACTTCTACAGTGGAGCACAATAGCGCAGAGAGACCACACAGAACAGCATCGGGTTGCTCTCTTCCGACGAACTCGTGGTGATGGTAACCGGCAAGAAGAGAGGCCCAAGAGCTAGCGAGTCTGCTCGCCTGCGCTTCGTCTATGTCTCCTGATCGCAGCAGACTCTTGTATGTCAGCTCTGCAATGTTGAAGGTTTCTTCAGCTCGATTGGGATGTGCAACCGCGCGAGGTATGAAGTCGGCCACGCACTGCCACAGAAACGTAGTATATGCAGTGAAGGAAGCTTTCCCAGATGACTCCCATCGCACAAGCTTTCGCTGGATCAATTGTGCAGCATGTCGTCGGACATTGGCGTCGGGTTGGCCCAAGAGCATTTTCTCGTGCATGCTTGCAGTTCGCGGATTGCTTGCAAATTCTTCCCACACTTCATCGGACCATGATGCCAAATCCGTGCAGAACTCGAAAACTTCCCATGATAGTGATCCAGGACGACCATGAGGATTGGCCGAGTCGCACAAGATGATCAGCCGTTGCTGTACGCTGACCGCATCATCGAAGAGCTTCAGGTGCTTGTCCCTAGCGAAGAGGTAGAAATCGTACAAGCAGCTTACTGTCTCCATGATGAGTTCAGGATTCGTATTTGGCTCTTGCGACAGCTGCTCTGCCGTCGGCAGTATCGATTCCAGAAGTTGTCCTCCGTATTCCAGTACTTTCTCGTCCGCGACACCGGTCTCGAGAAGCTCTCGGAGACAGTCAATTGTGTAGCCCGTCTTGAATGGTTGGCTCACAGGGAACAGATCGCATGACTTTGCTCTCATGTCCAAGATAGCTTGCACGAGATTTTCGTTCCGAGGCAGATACTTTAGAAGGTCGCGAACATGAGCACTTGCGATATCTGCAGCGTCGAGGAAGCCATAGAAGACATCGAGATTCTCCACAAGCTCCTGTTCGAATATGGTTCGCCATTGCTTGCCAGGAACGATGTGCTCTTTCCGAGCCTCGTCTCCACCGATGGGTTCGCGGACTATGATGTGAGGTGTCCGGGCAATGCCGACATCTTCGAGCGTCATGCGCCCTTGTTCTTTCAGAAAAAGCCGCTTCCCTCCACTGATGACCTGGAAAGAAGAAACATTGTACTCTCCCAACAGCATGCAGATGCGAGTGTAGAGCTGCTTGCAGGTGTCAAGAGTGCCCATGTTCAGCATTCTAGTCACGCTCGGCTGCTTCGCTCGCATCACATCACACTTGATAGTAAGAGCATCGCCACGTGAAGTAGCAGGCATCTCTTCATCGGTCATGTCAATCGTGACGGTAGCTTGCGGCCGAAATTCTACCATGCTGCGGATGTGGAGCAGGATTCTTCTCAGGACCTTGACAATGCGGACAAAGCTCGTTTCTGCTTCGCTCACTGCATCAGCTCGCAGCACTTGCCCTGTGCCAGAGTCAATACCATTGACTGCGTCGGAGCTACCTTCTCGGATCGTCCTGTGAGCTGCCTTGAGACGCTGCACGAGCTCCTTCACCAATGCAATGTGCGCTTTGTCGAAAGCCACTTTCGAAGTCGGCGTGAGCCACGAGGCTTCCAGATATCTCGAGGCGAGGAAAGTTAGTGTTGGCTCATCTTCGACGTTCTTGGGCGCTTGCAGAATTGCGTCCCAGATCAGATCCACCCCAGGAATGATCATGCTTCCATCTTCGTCAATTTGCGGGCTTCCTTGCATACGCAGCTGCACTCCAACACGTTTCTGTAGGAAGTGGAAGTACTCAGTAGTGAAAAAAGCGCGATCCAGCTCAGCGGGAGAGAGGAGCTCTGCATGTCGCTCGAGAAATCCTGTGTCGGTCCCAACCATAAACGCAATTTCAGTCAACTTGCGCCACGCAATATCTCGTGCAGTGGTGTTCAATGCATCAGCGCCGACCAGGTGACTCCAGAAGCGCCTGATGAGCTTCTCATCGACGTCCTCGGCTTCCAGATTCAACAGATACCAGATGAGGTCGAGTCTCCATGAAATTTCTCGACTCAGCTGCTGGTTTGTCGACCGCGTATTCGTCTCTTGCGTGCGTGACACGAAACCACAGAAGTCTTGCATTAGAATCGTGACGATCTGAGATTGACGCAACTGATCGTTCGTAAGTAGCCGAGAGTGCTTCAGCGTAGCATGAATGGCTTGGGAAATGGCAGCGCCGTCCTGAGGATGTTTCCGAATGCTCTCAATGCATCTGTCAAGGAACGCATTGCGCACCTCATCTGGTGCAAAAGAAGAGATCGATGCGATCATCTCTGCTGCCCGTTCATAGACCTGCTGGGCGTTTGGCGGTTGTTCTTTAGTAGCGGACAGACAGCGCATGAGCTCAACGGCCAGATCCAGTGGCGTCCTATAGTGGTGCTCACTCTTGTCCGTAGATGCGAAGTGATAATTCGTGGCGCCGTCCCGTAGGCATGATACCAAGGTATGGAAGAATTCCAAGGCAGGAGGGGTCATTGCAGGCAGAGTCTCAGCCAGTATCATGTCAGCGAATTCGACGTGCTCGGGGTATTGAGCCAGCTGTCTGATCAGGTTACTGAAGATGGGGAAGCTGGCCACCACTATCCGAGGGTCAGGACTGTCCTCAATAGCGCGCCAGATAAGCTGAGCTTGGGCTCGTGAGAACTTGTTCGTCACTACCAGGAAGCCGATGACGTTGCTGCACCTGCCAATGAGCTGTGGGTGGGAAGCAACGCCGAACAGAAATTCCGTCACCTTCTCTTTCAGCAGGAAGTCCGCTACAAAGCACAACACAGGGCTTGGAGCACTTGTCCGAAGATCGTGCGCCCTGTCTTTGTGATGGTTGAAGAACTCAACAAGCTGTTGTGCCATCATGTCGATGCCTTGCAGTCTCAGATCCATGCGGCCTTTGCTGATGTAGGTCAACGCGAGCTTCAGCTTCCAGACCATGATCGCGATTTCTGTTAATGAGTCCTCCAGCCCCGGTATTTCATGATCGACGATTTCTCGTATGGCCTCTTTGGATTGAAGCGGGTCGACTGATAACGCTGATCGGAGCAGGCTCACTTGGTATTCGAGAAGCAGTCTTCGTACCTCGATGTTCAAGATGTCTTGTTGCTTGTCCAACGAGCACAGCAATTGCGTATGAACTGCTTTGAATACTTCAAGGAGCTGTCCGACAAGGACAGTAGATGCAGACGGCTGCAGGCAGTAGTCTGTGCCATGGTAGAAGGATGCAAAACCGCCGAGAATCTGGCAGAACTCCACGAACGGAAGCAGTTTTCGCAAGACTTGCTCATCTTTCAACCTCTCATTCATGTTGGCAGAAATGATGTGCGTCAGAAAGACAGGCCCGCCAGCATCAATGAAGCAGTTCATCACGTGTGCGCGTATGTCGTTTGAGTCCACATCGAGCGTCGGCAGGACCTTCGCAATGAACCCCTTGTCATCTCGTAGCAGGAATTTGGCAGCTGCGACAAAGTCCGGAGATAGTAGGAGTCTGTCATCGCCGTAGGCTGCATCTTCAGGGAAGCACGTGGCGTCTACCTCTAGGACGCGGGAGAAGAGGATGGTAAACGTGCGTAAGAATGTACGGGAGAAACCGTCAACAGCGTCCTTCTGGAGTCTGCTGTTCTCATTCAAGACACTAGGTGTGGAGTCAGTAGACGGACTATTAATTTGCTTGGGGACACATACCTCCGCGCGAAGAGCGCCTTGTAGATCCTTGAGATCGCCTCCCAAAATATCTCATGCTCGTACAGTGCGCTGCTCCAAACACGAGCATCTTGACCAAGGCAATCTTGGAATCTGCGCATCCACTTGTCGATGTCCTGTAAGACGCCAAAGTCGAGACCTGCTTTTAATTAGTCTTTGTGCTGAAGCAGCAGGCATGAACTGACCCTTGGTAGCTAGGTCCGCAATAAACTCAGCTGCTTCTATGTATCCGCCATCTGTTGAGTGAGGAAAGTCGAAGTAAAGGGCTTCTATCTGTTCGCTTATGTTCTGTCCCCCCATTAATCGAACATCAGCGACATCCTCAGCTCCATCCGATTGCGTGTCTGCCACCTCGATGATGGGACTGGATGCACTCCGTTGTGATGTGGAACTACTAGCGTCGTCCTTCTTGATGATATGTCCATTCGTACCGCTGGTTTTATTGTCCGAAGAGTGATCACCTGTGGTATCATGGTGGCCATTTGTGACGGAGCCGACGTTTTTTTGAAATGGGTCCCGAATATTGATCGTGACTTTAGAGGGCGTACCGGCCGGCTTATTCGGAGATGAGTGCTGTGGCTCTGGCGTTGCAAATCTGCTGTCGACATCCATGGTGTTGTCGCCCGTGTCGCCCACAGCCTCGTCAAGCGAGGAGATCGCCTGGTCAGCTGACATGCTCCTTGCGATGCCAGAACCACTATCCAGACGCGGACGCTTGCGGCTAGGAGATCGATTTTGGGCTCCTATCACATCACGGTGCGTAAGCGATGGTTCGGAACTTGGAGCACGCAAACTTGGTGTTTGCTCGCTCTCGCCTATTGCATCATGGCTAGCCATGCTGCCGGTGAGAGTACCGTGTACGGACAGCTGTTGGCAGGAAGCGTGCGCAGAAAACGTTTTGCTAGAGCGGATCGTTCGAAACGAGCTATGACTCCAAGCAGCAGAGTTGTGCCGACGCCATCGCAGGTTTGCTGGCTCAATCCTCCGTTCGTTGTGTGTGCGTGTATTTGCAGCCCTGCGTGGTGAGCAAACCCAAAGTCTGCGAAAGTTTGAAGATATCGATCCGCCACGTAACGCTGCAGAAGATCTAGTCTGAGATAATCGTGTACGGTGCTTTTGACGAGGCTTCAAGATCGGTCTGCTTTGCAAAGTACTTAGGCTGCCGCCGCTCAGGAAGTCGCTGCCTCTCTATCTGCGCTAATCCGGATCGAGAACTGGATCAAGGCGCGTGGCCCGGGCGAAGAAAAAGTGGGTCTTTGGTTGTACAAACACTAATTCTTTGGCGTGAATGACCGCCACTCTCACCAATCTTTGACTGTCGATGGATCTTTGACTTCTTGCATTGACGAAAGATGATTGTAGCAAAGCTGCCGAGCTTTGATGTATGTAAGGTAGATTCTGCTTTCTCAATCGTAACACAAGCAGTTGACAGTGAGGCTGACAGGAGCTAAGCAGTTCATTGCCGCATGTAGACTCAAACTACGGCTCTACTGAACCAAGCAGAAAAGCCAGACGACAGGCGAATGTCTGTGATTTGGATTGGCTGAGGCCTGAGCTGTCACCTCAACCATACAGAGTACGAAGCACGTGATCTTTTCATACTTGCTTCTTCCGCCCAGCTGAGATCCCTTTCGAATGCTCAAATCCTTGTGAGGCATCTTCACATCTCAGTCCTTTCCCTCTGATGCTCCCGCTTGCTTAGACTCTTGATTGCGATTCTTTCGCTTCGAAAAGATTCCTCTCTCCTTCCTCGACATGTCACGCTTAGTGGCCGGTTCGCTCCTGACATCTCCGCAAGCCTCCAACCCTTTTGAGCTAAGATACAGGAAGATCGGCGTGCGGTAGTTATCCACGTGCGTGAAGAATGAGTGGAAGCTGTGAGCATGAATCAGTACGAAAATTCGACAGTCCGACGATTGTTGAAGAACTCACACATTCTCCTTCTCCTCCTCGCCAAAGATCCGCTCGTAGATCTCGCGCCTCTTGAACTCTTCCATCTCCTTTTCATACTTGTCGAAGGATATCTCTTCCCTCTCGAACTTGCCTGTCGCCTTCTGGTTGTAGTTGTCGAAGACTGGCCTCTCTAGAAGCAGCCCTAGTGCTGGCGCCTTTGGAATGCTGTACAGCTTCTCGCCGAAGCTCTCATCCATCACTTTCTGCACATCTGAACCACATCTCACCACCAAAGCTGCCATCCCTACCATCTTGCGAATTTGATGCATCATAAAAGACTGGCCATGCACCTTGAGCGACAGCCACTCCGTGTCACCGATGATGATGGGCTCAGGGTTCACGTTGAACGACAGAATATGTCGCTTTGCCGAAGGATCTTTGAATGACTTGCGGACCGTATAGTTGTGGAAGTTGTGCGTGCCTTTGTAGAGCGCAAAGGCTTGCTGAACTCGTTTCAACCGTGCTTCAGGGATCCGCCATTTACGCTTTGCCTGGAGATACGCGTCCTTCAGTGATTTTATCGCGGTCCGAAGGGCAAGCTGTTCAGGTGTAGCGGATCCAGTTGTCTCCTCTGCAGAAGGCAACGCGTTGGGCAGGGACAGATCTTCGAGGTCCTTGAGCGAGGCGCCGTTCTTTTGCTTTACCTCTTCCGATCCTGCTTCTGCTTTGCTCTTCGTTTCCAGTGGTTCGCCCTCGTCGAACAATTGCTCTGCCTCATCTTCCTCGTCGGAGAGCTCGTTCTCTTCAGGGCTGACGTGGTATAGTGCCTGTTCCACCTGTTCCCTGATTGCTGGGTCCATAACTTCTAGTAATGGCTTGATACGCTCTTCTTCGATCCTCTCCCAGAAGCCATCCATCTCTTCTTGCCTACTCTTATATGCTTCGAGATCTCCAGCCTCCTCTGCCAATTCAGGCAGTTTCTGTCCCATGTAGCTCTTCGGATGTGGTGGCAGAAAGCAATGCGTGGGTATTAGGTATTCGTACCATCTCGAATCGCACGCCTGATAGCAGCTGAAGCTACCAATCGTCCTCTCGATTCCCCATACTCGTATCTGCGCGGGCAAATTCTCGTTGATCTTCTCCACGACTTTCGGGTCTTCAATGATGAGCTTGAGCGATATCACGTTGCCTGCTGCGTGCACACCCTTATCCGTCCTCGCACAGCGCACAAACGAGCTCTTCTTTGGGTCGTCGGCGTTCGCTTTCGATATGGCGCCAGCTTTGATGAACGCTGCGAACAGATCGCCCTCGATGGTTTTCTGATCAGGCATCATCTGCATGCCTTTGTAACCGCTACCAGCATATCCCATCATGACAGCGACCTTGCGCTTCGGCTGCCTGGTATCGCCTTCAATCTCTTCTTGTGTGAATGGATTTTCCTTTGGATCTTTGACGCCATTGGCGCGATTGTTCTTGCGCTTCTCATGTTCTTCTGCGTTTCGCTTGCGCTTGTCTAGGTTTTGCCGACTTCAGTCATCAGTCAACTAACGGTCATATCTAGGAGTGCAGATGCTTACAAGTACTCCTGACGTCCCATATCTCGTCCCTTATGTCTCTTGCTACCCTGCTGCTGCCTCTTGTTCTTGTGACCGTCCCACTTACGCTTCTCTCCTCGTGGTTCTGATGCGCAGTCGCCTGGCTGATTTGACGGCGCTGGTGCCTTACTTGGCTCGGCGTCCATATTCGCGGGCGGTAGTGAAGGGTAAGAGTCCTCCATCGTGATAGATGTATGGACATTGAGAGGTGGAGAGCTGGGAGCTGCAGATGGATGGAGAAATTTCAGAAGCTAGATCTGCAGAGCGGAAAGACTCCGATGAATAGAAACCTCCAAAAATAATCCGAACATCATTACCCCACGATCTTACAACCACGACCCCTAGATCATGCCTCCTTCTCCATGTGCCATATGCAAAACCAATAGGGCATTCATCCTTCGACCGAAAACGCACGAAAAAGTCTGCAAAGACTGCTTCTACACTGCTTTTGAGACTGAGGTGCACCTTACCATCACATCAAATGCGCTGTTCCACCGTGGAGAGAAGATCGCCATAGGCGCATCTGGTGGCAAAGATTCCACAGTCCTTGCTTCGGTACTCAAGACACTGAACGAGCGCTACGATTACGGTGTCGAATTTATACTACTATCGATTGATGAGGGCATCAAAGGCTATCGAGATGACTCGCTCGAGACGGTCAAGAGAAATGCAGCACAGTATGGCATGGAACTATGCATTGTGAGCTACGATGAGCTATATGGTTGGAGCATGGACAAAGTTGTGGAGACGGTTGGCAAGAAAGGGAACTGCACATACTGCGGTGTCTTTCGTCGGCAAGCCTTGGACCGTGGAGCATTAAGGCTAGGCGTTGGACATGTGGTCACTGGGCACAATTGCGACGATGTTGCAGAAACAGTGCTCATGAATCTGTTAAGAGGAGATCTACCAAGACTGAGCAGGACAACGAGCATCATCACCAGTACGCCGAGCGCCGCCGCGAAAGGACCAGAGGGCAAACTCAGCTTGACGAATATCAAAAGGAGTAAGCCGCTCAAATATGCATACGAGAAGGAGATTGTGCTATATGCGCATCACAAGAAGCTCGACTACTTCAGCACAGAGTGCATTTACTCGCCTGAAGCATTCAGGGGCAGCGCAAGAGCTTTGATCAAGAATCTCGAAAGAGTGAGGCCGAGCGCTATCCTGGACATTGTCAGAAGTGGCGAAGATATGGCAAGGCTAGTACCGGGCTACGAAGACAGCTGTAGGGGCGATTGTGGCGGCGCACATCATACCACAGCTGCTGCCGAAGAGGAAGAAGGTGGATGTGGCAATTCTGCGGGTCGGACTGGCGGCGGGGAGATGGCGCGAATGGAGGAAATGCTGCAGAAGACAGAAAAGGCTCAAGAAGACGGCCTCGAAAGAGAGATAGTATTGCCCAAAGCTACGAGGCAGCGAACATTACCCGATGGCTCGGTGAAGTTGCCACTGAGGACCAAGAAAGACAAAGCTCAAGCTGCGGGATCCAAGAAGCAGCCGGCGAAGCAGACGATGGGCGAATGCGAGAGATGCGGATATTTGTCCAGTCAGAAGGTGTGCAAGGCTTGCGTATTGCTTGAAGGTTTGAACAAGAACAAGGCGAAAGTGGCACTGGAGGAGACCTCGAGAGAGCCTTTGCGGTCACCGCAGATTGCGAATGGCGCGAACGGATGAAGGAGTGTGGACCTTCAATGGCTCATCACAGTCATGCCTTCGTTCTCGTTCTCCCCTACGAGTGCGGTCACCGAATGCGCGACCGTTCGCAGATAAGCCATCTGAATTGTGCCGACACCGCTCACAAGCGACAACGAACGCTCTTCACTTCGCCATCATCAACGACGCATGATCGCGGATCGCATGCTACGCTGGTCGAAATTAAAGATGATGGCGGAGGCGCAGAATGCCTTGGTTTCCAGCCTTGTCGAAACTCGCGCACTGAGCACGCAATGGTACGCGCAATGACATCACACAGCCCTCCTCATGACGAATACGTTCGTCGCATAATCGTTGTACGAAGCAGTGTCGCAAGAGGAGTGAGGTGGATAAGGATAGAACAAACAGAGAACACAAGATACAATGGATCGCAACTACGTTGATCCCGTTGAAAAGTCACAGAGTCTGGTAGCCTGTGCGGTGATCGCCCACTCGTTCGTGCCTGCCATGCTTATCGCGGGGTTCGGTGGGGCTGGCCATCTAGGCACGCCTGCGCCTTCCTCCCCGAACGCGATAGCAGTATGAGTCGCCTTCGAAGGTGAATACAAGCCAAACTTCGCAGCGAATTTAAGCGCAATAGAATCAGGCTGCCTTCAATATTACTGTCACCAAATTTGCAGGCGTTACCGCTTCTAGAAGGTTGGCGAAGGGACAGCGATTGTTGCTAATCACCAGGCGGCAAAGGCGCACGGACCAAGCCTAGTCAGCCACGCCTTCTTCGGCATTCTATGACTGAGTATAAGAACACCTCATCGCCCAATCTCAACCTCTACTCCTACAATCCACTCACACCCACTTGCAACCTTTTGCCAAACGCTCACATCTTCAATCAACACAACTACACCCGCTGAACACACACAACTGCAACCATGCAGATCTTCGTCAAGACCCGTAAGTCGCCACTTCGCCGCATCGCCGGCTTATCGCACATAACAACTTGACACTAACATCACTTTGCAGTGACTGGCAAGACCATCACCCTCGAGGTTGAGTCCTCTGACACTATCGACAATGTCAAGACCAAGATCCAAGACAAGGAGGGCATTCCTCCAGACCAGCAGCGCTTGATCTTCGCCGGCAAGCAGCTCGAAGACGGCCGCACCCTCTCCGACTACAACATCCAGAAGGAGAGCACTCTGCATCTCGTCCTCCGCCTTCGCGGTGGTATGCAGATCTTCGTCAAGACTCTCACCGGCAAGACCATCACCTTGGAGGTGGAGTCGTCAGACACCATCGACAACGTCAAGACGAAGATCCAGGACAAGGAGGGCATTCCACCAGACCAGCAGCGCCTGATCTTTGCAGGCAAGCAGCTTGAGGATGGCCGCACTCTGTCCGACTACAACATTCAGAAGGAATCGACGCTGCACTTGGTTCTGCGTCTGCGAGGTGGTATGCAGATCTTCGTGAAGACGTTGACGGGCAAGACGATCACGCTTGAGGTCGAGAGCTCCGATACGATCGACAACGTGAAGACGAAGATTCAGGATAAGGAAGGTATCCCACCAGATCAGCAGCGTCTCATCTTCGCTGGCAAGCAGTTGGAGGATGGCCGAACGCTGAGCGACTACAACATCCAGAAGGAGTCCACCCTTCACTTGGTGCTCCGTCTGCGTGGTGGCCAGTAAGCGCGAGTTTGCATCTTCCACGTCTTCTCTGGCTTCATCTGCATGGCGTTATGAATGGGCATGAGCGAACAGACCCGGCGAGGCTGTCGCAGGGTTGACAACATGAGCTTATGGCTTATCCACAGCAGCACGGTTTCATGAGATAACCAAATGAAATGAATACCCACCGGCTTGAGCATCATCTCAGCCAAAACCAATACCTACTATGTGCACTTCTTCTCGTCAGATCTTCTTTTCTTCTTCAACGCTGTTGACACCCTTATCGCCTCTACGCGGTTGGTGGCAAATGGCGGTGATTGTTCCGTGCTCGGCATTCTCTTTCCACTCCTGTGAGCGTGACCTTCATTCTTACTGCATCAGCATTCTTCGTCCACCATCCAGGACTCCATTAGCATCATTTCTCCGGCGGACGCGCTCCATCAGCTGCTGCTTTCCTTCCATGTCTCATGCTCATCTGTGATGCTGCTCAAGACTTGATCTCGCGCCATGCTTGGCGGCACCCTGTTCATCAAGAACCGGTCACGCCGCCTTGCAACTGTGTAAGAACAGCACATGGCGCACCTCAACAGCCAGTACAGTCTCCCAATGGCCGCGCATCTCCAGCACAGCCTCAGCTCGAGGCGGTAGCCACACCATGCGGCCTCAATCTGAAGCGCGTTTCCCATCTTTGTCTTGGTCCATGGAGTGGTGAGAAGAGGTTCTTGTCTTATTGTCAGGAGGACATGTAATCTCACGGGCGCTTCGACAATCTCTCATTACCAGAGAACATAATACTGCCTCATGCCTCTGTGCTTCAACCTCCTAGAAGACAGAATTTTTCCGCCATGGGTCACGAAGCACGCAGCTCAGGACCTCAGGTACTTCTCGCAGCCTGCATATCTCCCGCTATCTCATTGGCCACGCGACTGCATTTTCGAGGATCCGCTGCCTTCCTGCAGGCTCAAAATGCGCGTCCGTTCGCGTCGCGCTCGCGGTCAGACATGCACAGCTTACTCAAAGTTATGCTTGGCTCGTCGGCTGCGCCGCTTCTACAGAGAAACTTGGGGTGCTCCGAGGCATGACGTTGCTAATAAAGTTATGATCTGTAGGAAAATTCTGTGGCGCGACCAAGTAGGGTGAAAAGGCAGCAGAATTTCTAGTGGTCAATGGCGAGAGCATCGTCACCCTGATATTCGAAGCTGCCATAGCCTCATCGACCACAAGCACTTAATAGCTATCAATTCGTCTCTGATATGGCTCACTACAACAGCACCATCTTCCTTTCGCTAACGATGCCGGCCATCACTTTGGTCAATTGCTTCAAACATGTCATTCGTTCATAGATCAGACAACTATGCTGGACCGCAACATCATGATATGGATGCTGAGTACTTCCAACTGACTGCTAATGAGCTACTGCAGTATGGAAGTGCGGCCGATGTCGATTCTTCCTCTCACTCACAGCCAGCTTATATTCTGCCCCGGATAACCTTCAATTCTGTTCAGGATGACATTGCACTCACAGGAAGTGGAATATACGATCATTGTTCCACGGTCGCTGAGGATGCAACGTCAACTATCGAGCTCGAAGCTGGTCTTTTGAGTGTAAGTCCTGTTCAATCTTGAGGAGGCTTTAGCTCATCAAGCGCAGTCTGCGAACGACGTTTACGATCATTCGGTCGGCGAAGCTCCTGCATTCGAGCTCCAACAATTCGCAATCATCCACGCAACAGATTGTGTCGAGGAGCATGGTCTGTCTCTAGAGGCCGAGAAGGTTTTGTGTCGCTGGTATTGGGATCACAGGTGGGACCCGTATCCAAGAGAGGCGCTTCCTGGCCTTCTTGAGCAAGTTCGGATGGAGGATGGAAATGCGACAGCAAAGCAAGTGGACAACTGGTTCAACAACGTCCGTCAACGCGGCCACAAGAAGTGCTGTTCAGGAGTTCCTCCCAATACAGATGTGTCGAACGTATTTCAACGTCTCAGCAATCGTGCTGGCATGCCATTCTTTGGCACCAGCGACATGATTCTGGAGGTGCCGTACGAGGCTGCTGGTCCATCTTGCACGAGTTCAAATGCAAGCTGGCAGACAGCACTCGAGGTGCAGCCGCAGACTATTCCTGAGAATCGCCGCAAGCAAGGACGCAAAAAGTACTCACCATACCATTCCCCAAGCGCATCACGAGATTCAAAGGACAGCCAGGGCAAGCTGGAATTCCATGGCAACAATTCAGCCACACGCTCTTCGACAGAGGACATCTTTGTCGATGCTCCCGAGGATTCCAATCTGGTGCTCGACATTTGGCTTCCTAACCCTCTCGATTTCTTTCCGCTCGACTCCACCACCGGGATCAATGGTGTTCCATACGACAGCCCTGGTTACTCGCGGTCGCCAACACATGACATTACGAACCTGTCGCAAGGAATAGACCAAGATAGCAGAGTCACGGTTTACCCAGCAGATCAATCAGCGTTCTCTCCAGCCGGGTTTCCACCAATGACGATGAATCCAGGGGAGATGCAAGCTGCGGAACCCGCATTGGAGCCTGCATCCCAATTCTCTCCGGATCGGAACTCTAAGATGCATGAGGGAGTTCCAACAGGTGCCGCCAACTTCGAATGCACTTTCCCTCGCTGCATTCAAGGCGTCAGCGAGAAGACATGGAAACGACACGAGGAGACACATGTCCCACAGAAAGAGCACATCTGTATGCCCAACGCTAGCCCTTTCGTCGAAGGCGACACTGCTTGCGTCTTTTGCGGCTGGAATTACGACACTCATTCCGAGCTTTGCCTACTCAAACACCAGAAGTGCCTGAAGAGATCGCGAGTCAAGCGGACTTTCGACAGAAAGGACAAACTGGTCCAGCATATCAAAAACTTTCATGGGGCCGCGGTCAGTGATGCTGTTCTCAAAGCATGGGAATTCCCACATCCTGTAAACTCGTCGTTGCTGTTTCCGTGTGGGTTTTGTGACAAGAAGAACATGTCGTGGGATGACCGAGCCTCGCACATCGCCAGACACTTTCGCGATGGCCTGAATGTGAGCTTGTGGCAATCGAGCGATCCTTTGAATGGAGGTCATCCCCAAGGTCCGAGTTTCTGATCTGCTTCTGGTCAAGGGCACGCTGGATCCGTGCCGACTCACTTCATTCGCTTCAATTCCCTGTGTCTGGGTGCGACATCTAATAGACTCTAGATCTGAAGGTAAAAATGTAAACAAAATTTCCTTTGTACAACTGCTGTCCACTGGTTGCAACTTTGCTGGCAACACATCAACCTCGTACAGCTCGTTGCAACCACCAATCGTTTCCGCGCAAAAACGCCACAAAGTCGGGCTAACCTGCGCCCGAGTCAGTTGCTTGCTAAGCTTCCGCGCCCACTTGAGCCGAACACTCCCACAACCTCGAGCGGAATTCCATTCGCCTAGTCTGCACTGCATCTGGCTGCTGACGGAGGTAGCCCGATGTTCTCTTTCTTGATGCCGTGTGCGATGTATGCGTGAACGTCATCTGCACCGCCAGCTGAAGATGGTTCGTCCGATGCTTCAGGTCGTGGGTGACCGAACAGCGAGCTCACAGTGCCATGAATGAATATATGAAGTCGGACTGGGTTCAACGTTCAGCTTGTAGACAGCATCCGCAGAAGACACCACCTCATCACCGTTCAGATCAAGAATCCCTTACACTAGTCCTCAACATGAAGGTTCTACTTCTCGGAGCAACAGGCAACCTTGGTTCTCGCCTGGTGCCAGCTTTGCTCACCCATGGACATCGCGTCGTCGCATTCGTACGGTCTTCAAGTAAACTCGAGTCTTCACTTCCCGCGCCAGTCTTCCAGCAGATCAAGGTAGTTGAAGGCGACGCAAGCGACTCAGCATCCGTGACACGCGCTATCCTGGAGAACGACTGCGATGCTGCAGTCAGTGCAGCGGGAGTGGCAGCGATGGCACCGTGGAAAAGTAGCGAACTGCCCAAGATATTCAAGGCCATTCTCGAAGGGGTGAAGAGGGCTGGAGAGGAGCGAGGTAGTCCGCTCCGAGTCTGGTTTATGGGTGGCATGTCTGTCCTCTACTTTCCCGGGACAGAATCTATGCTATCAAACTAGTGAGTCAAGTCCGCAGCATTCAAGAAGATGACTGTGGTATTAACAGATCACCAGCGTCCCCATATACTTGGAGCATCGTCAGAACTTGCGTCTGCTCAAAGCTCTTCCACCAGACTCTGTCAATTGGTCGCTACTCTGCCCAAGCGACCTTACCGAAGAGTCTTCGGACTTCAGCGTACCGACCAAAGCGTCCGAGCGCAATAAGCTCATTGCTATTGCGGCTGTTCCACCGGCATGGAAGGACTCGTGGATGAAGTATATTCCTCTGGTCGGAAGGTCAATTGTTGCAAGCATGAATGCCTCCCGCTATGTCACAACACTCGAGCAGAACGCAGAGTTGATCGCAAGCGATCTGACAAGCGAGAACAGCCCTTTTATCAACACGACTGTAGGAGTGATTGATGCTTCGCAACAATGAGGCTGGACTGACCGGGCTGAGTCCAGGATAGTAGAACGTAATGTATAGTAGATTTAGAGATAGATCATGCCCGAATTTTTCTTCGATCGCTTCATCTCATCAAGCCTTTTGACTCTCTCGCTCGATGTGCTATTCAGACTATTCAAGACTTCCTGTGTTTGCCATGGATTCACTGAGTACCGATGATGGACGCTATGGTGGCCTCAAACCTTGAGGAACACGATGTGCATGAAACGCGTTTCATCTACTACTCCGACCACATGCATTATTCATCTGGATTGAGAGCTGCTGTTCATAATGGACACCATGATATTGTCGTACTCCTAGAGCGTCGTAGCTTGCACAGAAGATGATGCAGGCACTCACCTACATTGTTCTAATCTTGTTAGCATACCAGTACCCGCCGGCCCAAGCCAGCAACCAAGTATGCCCCATCGCGAGACCGCAAGCTCTGCACGGCGCAGAGCTGTTCAAAAAGCAGACGGAGTATACATGCCACGGACAATCCGACACGTACATCATTCGACCGGCTCCCGAGAAAGGCCTCGGTGTCTTCGCCGGACGTGACCTCGAGCTGGGCACCGTGATCATGCGCGAAGCACCCGTCCTCAAGATCCGCCCACCAGAATATGTCAAGGGTACGGGCTACCCAATGGCTGCTATCAGCCAATTGCTTCGAGCAGACTTCGAGCACATTTCTGCAGAAGAGCAGAACACAGTAATGAGCCTGGCATATCACGGCACAGCGGCGGAGGGGAGCAGCAGTGATCCATTGGGCATGATTTTCAAGACGAACGCATATAAGAGTGGGGATGAGATTGGGCTCTTCCCGAAGATCGCGCGCATAAACCATTCCTGCCGACCGAACACGAGCTACGTGTGGCACGCGAAGTCGGATACGCGGATAATGTATGCGAATCGCAAGATCAGGAAAGGCGAGGAGATTCTAGATTCATACATCTCACTTCTTTTCCCACAACAGGAGCGACAGAAGCTTCTCAATCCTTATGGCTTCACCTGCAGCTGCGAAGCATGCGCCGCAAAGCACAAAATGCGGAAAGAGAGTGACAGCAGAAGAGTCGAGATCAAGAAGGGCTTCTCTGATCTCGGGCCATACCTCAAGCTCGAAGATAACATAGACGAGGAGCAAGCTGCGCGCAATGCAGACTTGAGTGCCAGGCTTGTCGATCTCGTCCACGAAGAAGGCCTTGCGGACTATTACGCGACGGCATACCGGGCAGCCGCCTTCAGCCATGCAAGAGCGGGAGATTGGCGAGCTGCGACTATATGGGCGAACAAAGGCTACGAGTGGAGAGTCATGGAGAATGCGGAGGGATCACATGCCGCGGAAATGCACCAGTTGACCGCGACCTTCATAGACAAGTGGAAGGATGATTTGAGGAAGCAGAATATGTTGACGCAAAAGCCATGAGCATTGCCTGTCTATTTTCTATCTATCCGTGATGGGTCGGCAAGTCACTGGCATCCTGAGTCCACAATTTGGCTCCCCTGCTCCGTCGGTACCAACACATCTGGCTCGACAGTCGTACCCGTGAACCCCCGGTACAACTCCTCATCAATCGCCGCCAACCGCGACTCCGCCAGCTTCCCCGACTTCAGGCCATACAGCTCGCAGAACATCATGATCATCGGCCTCCACTTGTCCGAGTCGATGCGATTGCGATGTCCTTCCAACTTCAACTCAGGATGAATCCGCACGTTCAGAATGTGCATCTCAAGCGCCAGAATCGCGCCGTGGAACTCCTTGCCCTCGAAGAGCTCGTGCTTACTTACGAATTCGGCCTCCATGACTACGGGACACTCCTCGATAGCTGGCGTAGGTATATGCTTCGAAGCCATAGGTGTCAAGCCTGCACGACCGAACTTGTCCTTGACGTACTCGTACCCTCTTGTGACTTTGTCTTCGGGCATGGGATCAGATCCCGTGGTTCTGGCGATGGCATTGACGGCATCTTGCATATCGTCCGATGCCAGGTTGAGCGTGCAGTGACCGGTGCGCAATATATTGTGAGTCGTCTGGCTGGTTGTCTGGAGGCCAAGCATGCAATTGTGGCCGAGCCAGAAGATGGAGGACATGGGGCCGATGTTGTGGGTGCCGTCTGAGTTGGTGGTCGTGATGAGGCAGACTGGAGTTCCCCAGTAGAGGATGGCTGGACTGATGTCGATGTGTTTGCGAGATTGCTGTGCCATTGCGAGGGCTCGTGTTTCTCTATCAATTGATTGTTCTGAATTCAAGAGAAGTGCTGAAGGACTTGAGCTGGTAGCCGAACGATATGCCTCCCAACAGCAACATTCTTATACCTGTTCAACTCCTGATCATTTCCTGAACGTTTTTAAATGACTTCGTTGCGGTCAAATGCCATAGATGACTCCCATCCGCGCTACCGCAGGCAGCGACTGTGTCTGTGATACCGTTTCGAGGTCTTCAGATGGCATACCTGCTCCCCATTGGCCAATTCCTGAGCAAGGCTGAGAATTGTACATTGACAGCAACGAGAGCGACAGCAACCGCCTCGGAAATGCTGAGTGTGTGTTCTATGACCTCCTCAGCGGTGTCCCAGAAGACACAGCTCTCACACAGCCCGTCTGTTGCAGAAATGCGGTTCCACCCACCGGAGCTCGGCTTTGGGGGAGAAGTTAGATCACATCACTGGGCGGATGGCTATTCATGCAGAACAACTTCAACACTCTGATCCTCCGGCAATACAGATCTCAAGTCACGGTATCATGATTGCGACTTGGCTACCTGTTCTGTCTAGTACGCTGCCCTACATCATGCAAGAACCAGGCTCCTCGGCCCGCAATTTGTCAGCCATTCAGCCTCACGATTGTAGGTAGTAGAGATGCTATAAGTCGGAATGCAAACTCTTGGGTCATGTAGATCTGAATAGTTCGCAACTGTAATCATGGTCAAACTCTTCGTGTGAGACATCCTGCCCACATCGAGTCTCTCGCTAAACAGCGCACAGTACAGGAGCCACAGGCTACATCGGCGGCGACGCCCTCTCCACCATCATCGAGAAACATCCAGACTATGAGATAACCTGCTTAGTCCGCAACGCTGAGCGAGGCAAAATCCTCACAAACAGGTACCCAAACGTCCACCTCGTCTTCGGCAACCTCGACGACCACGATGTCATCGCGGAGGCGAGTTCCAAGGCCGACATCGTCTGCAACTGGGCGAGCTGCGAGCACCTCGGCTGCGTGAAGGCGATTGTTGATGGACTTGCGCGGAAGCCTGCCGATGAAAGAGGGTTTCTCATTCACGTCTCTGGCTCGGATATTTTGTGCTATCCCGACACCGAGGCGGTGACGTACGGTGTGCTCGGGGAGAAAATCTTCGACGACTGGGACGGCATTGATGAGCTTCTTTCCGTCAAGGACTCCGCCGCGCATGCTGAGGTGGACAAAGCTGTTACTGAGGCGGGCAAGACAGTGGCGAAGACGGCTATTGTGTGTCCGCCCACGATTTATGGGCTGGGACGCGGACCGGGGAATACGCGTAGTATCCAGATCCCAACATTGGCGGAGCTGACTTTGAAGAGAGGTACTGGCCTGACCGTGGAGGAGGGAAAGAATATCTGGAGCACTGTCCACATCCAAGACTTATCGAAGCTGTTCCTGTCCTTGGTTGAAGCAGCTGCTGATGGTGGCGGCAGCGCTAAGTGGGGTGACGAAGGCTACTACTTCGCGGAGAACGGGAAAGCAAGCTGGGCCGAAATTGCTGCGAGTGTTGCAGCTGAGGCGGCGAAGAAGGGGTATATCGCATCGACGGAGCTCGAGAAGCTAGATGCGAAAACTGCCGATGAGGTGTGGGAGTATGCCACATTCTTCTGGGGTACCAATTCGCGCTGCAAAGCTGTGCGGGCGAGGAAAGTCCTCGGCTGGGAACCTTCGGGTCCCAATGTCTTCGATGAGATATCGCGGCTCGTTGCTGCAGAAGCTGGGGCCATGGGATTATAGAGCTGGTTGTCCCAAAATGCCAGTCCAGCTGTGATGTTCATTTGACTTCGTTGTCGTGCCTTCGCTCCTTGTCTCTCCGGACCATACTCCAGAAGCTCGCACTGGCCATGCCGGCGACCACTACTCCCAGCACAGCTGGTCCATTGAAGGCAGGCTTGAATCTACCTTGCTCCAGAATCCGCAGATTCGAGAAATACCGCGTGCTTCCATATACGATGCTTCCCATACCCGTACCGAGTAACGTGCCTACAAGCAATTGCTCGTCACCTTCATGCTTCGACTTTCCCTTCGCTTGGCCCACCCGTGGAGGAGTTGGTGAGTTTGCAGCCTTGAGTTCTCGGACCAGAGCAGGCAAGTCCAACTGCGCAAATCGTTCGACAGCAATTCCGAGTGCGATGAAGCCGAGTCCTGTGCGGATCCAGGCTAGAAAAGTGCGCTCTGAGGCGAGATGGTCACGAGCGGTTGATCCTGTGTTCTGGTACACTGGCGTGCGAAAGAATTTGGCTATGCGCGAAGCCATTTTCAGGCCAAATACAGTGTAGGCAAGATCTCAGACTCTAGATCTGACCTCGAGTCAGCGCGGAAGACAATATGTCTCCTAACTCAGGTCGACATCTGTATGAAGGTTTTCGAGGTCGTGCTACCAGAACAGGAGGCGGTCAAGATCCCAGCTGCAGGTGCATGTGAAGAAGTTCCGTGTCTGCAGTCGCCAGCTTGTCTCGTGATCTCCAGACTGATCCCGGCGGTAACGAGGAAGGCGATGAGGCCGCGTTGCACAGCAGTCGGATGATATCATGAATCAGGTACCAGTGGCGAGATTTCGATGCACAAAAGTCGACGGCATATTCCAATCGGAGACCCTGAATCTGGCCCTAATCCACCCAAAAACAGCCTAGACCATGAATTTCTCCAGGGACGGGTGGCTTGCAAGTCGTCCCATTATGGAGTGATGCGCAACGATGCGCTCAACAACTTTCTCTCTTCTTCACTTTAACCGAGCCGAAGTCTGCACATGCAATTGCGCCAGCAACGACTCTGCTTCCCCATGCCATGATACCCTAGCAGCAGATCACGCACTTACCAATACCCGCGCGCTCCCTCCCCCTTCACTCGAGATCGAGTTGACTCAACCTCGCTGCAGTCAACCACCACCACGAAACGAGATCCTCTCCACAAAACACGCACGCGCGGTGCCTGACTAAGGAAGCATGCCGTTGATACTTGATTCGCCCGTGCCCTCGAGCGCGTCCTCGACATCCTCGAGCACACATTTTTTCGCCGACGAGAAGGAGAAGAGGAGGCGAGATCACCACGATGCGGATGTGGTTATTATCGGTGCTGGAGTCGTGGGATCTGCGCTGGCAGTCGCATTGGCGAACCAGGGACGCAGCGTCATATTACTGGAGCGGAGTTTGAAGCAGCCAGATCGCATTGTGGGAGAATTGCTGCAGCCCGGTGGTGTGCAAGCGTTGGAGAAGTTGGGATTGGGACACTGTCTGGAGAATATCGACAGTATACCGGTGCATGGCTATCTTGTGACGTACTATGGCGAGCCGGTCGAGATTCTGTATCCATATAATGCAGGCAAGGAGGATGGGTCAAGAGCAGAGGGCAGAAGTTTCCACCACGGCAGATTTGTGCAGGCTTTGAGGACAGCGGCTATGCGACACGAGAACGTGACGGTAGTTGAGAGTACAGCGACCGAGCTCATCAAGAATGAGTGGACGGGGCAGATACTGGGCGTAGAGGCGACGACAAAGACGAAGAAGGACTTTTACTTCGGCCAATTGACCGTGGTGTGTGACGGATACGCCTCGAAATTCCGCAAGGACTTCATACAGCACACGCCAGTTGCCACATCAAAATTCTACGGGTTGGAGATGAAGGACGCGGTACTCCCGGCGCCATACCACGGCCACGTTATCCTAGGCGACGGCTCGCCCATCCTCCTCTATCAGATCGGTACCCACGAGACAAGAGCATTGGTCGATGTGAAAGACGGATGTCGGACAGCACTGCCATCAGCAGGCGGCATAAAGAACCACTTCGAGAACGTTGTAATCCCAGCACTACCAGAGTGCGTACGTCCCGCCTTCAAAGACGCAGTCGATAACGGCAGCATACGATCGATGCCAAATTCGTGGTTACCGCCCACAGTGAACAAGACACCCGGCATGATCATCATTGGCGACGCGCTGAATATGCGACATCCACTTACGGGCGGAGGCATGACCGTCGGCCTCAATGACGTCGTATTACTCTCTGAACTGCTCAGCCCGCAGAACGTGCCTTCGCTAGGCGATATCAAGGCCGTGAAGAAGCAGATGCGCTCCTTTCACTGGAGACGGAAAGACGTCACCTCCGTAATTAACATCCTCGCCCAAGCATTATACGCCCTTTTCGCCGCGTCAGGTATGTCTTCTCCTGTGCCGTCCCTACATCGGGAACACCACTAATGACCGTACTAAGGCTCCAACCTCAAAGCCCTCCAAATGGGCTGCTTCCGCTACTTCCAATTCGGCGGGAACTGCATCGACGGGCCCTGCGGCCTCCTCGCGGGCATCATCCGCAACCCGCTCGTGCTCGTGTACCACTTCTTCAGCGTGGCGTTTGTTGCGATCTGGGTCAAGGCGCGGTCGATGCCGTTGATTTTGCAACCATTTTACCTGCTCTTTGGTGGCGTTTCGATATTTGCAACCGCGGTGCAGGTTATTGGACCGTATATTTTCGCTGAGTTGAAGACTTAGAGCTTAGATGAGGGTTTTGGAAGTTCTGTACATACTACCTTCGTCGTGGTAATGTTTGGATGTCTCTCGTGCGGGAGATGGAGCATTTGAGCGTGGCGTTGGCGCTTGGTATTCTGCCTCATAGCTAATTTTGAAGAACTCGGTCAATGTCATTAGCAGATTGAATCATTTTGTTGCTCGTGTTCACAACTTATTCGAATGGCTCCATGGATGTTACACTTTATCCCTGAATGCAGGAGAAGTTGGCAGCCTGAGAGGAATCGAATGGGCATCGGAACAGCTCTTCGAACATGACTACAGTACGAACATCGGTGATGGCTGCAAGACGAACATCGGTAAGGACCGCAAGACGGACATTGAAGTGAAAAACTTGATGATAGTCTCTGCCAGGATGCCGTCGACCCATGGACAGAACTGATCCGTCCTGCGCATACATCTCTCGACCGCGGAGGAATGATGCGTGCGGTCTGGCTTCTAATTGCTGCACTTGTCGCTCGAGCCTGAGCCAGCACGAAGCTGTTTAGCTCGCGAACACCGCATCATTCTGCAAATTCTGATTCGTCTCAGTACGACCTGAGGACGCACGTTCATGCTTTGCATGTCGCTTGGGAGCAATATAAGAGGCTCTCAACTGTTGCGTCCAGTCGCTCTCAGCTCCTTGCCAGAAGCTGAACTCTTCCCTCGTACAGACCTCACAGCTCGACAGTCTCACACCTTCTCGCTCTCGCCATTTGTTCGTGCTTGAGCGAACATCAGCCATCGGCGACGCCGTGAGTTTCGTAGGTCCTGGGTTGTAGTTGCTGTATGCGCGGGCTGCGCCTTCCTCTTCTGACCAATATCCTTTGGAAGGGTTACCCACCTGCCGTGATCGGCTCGGTGGCGAGAGATGTCGTGCAACCTCACACGTTTCAACCTCGAAAGTATTGCGATGAATAATTCTACATCTGGATTCTTCTATGCATTACTTTCGAGAGTCATCTTCGCCACGCAACGTGGGAGTGATCGTTACTTGAATGAGGGAGTCGAGGCGTGTGGCAGTGAAAGCGCGCAAGACGTCATTGGCTGTGAGATTTTATTACCGCACGTGAGTGCATTACGACGATACGATCCCGCGATGTTCCTAACGGATCTGACCCTCGTATGTGGAAATATGTCGCATCAGTATTGATGTCGCGCAAAGGGTTGAGACGTAAGAGCGTGGGCCTGAAACTCGTATCTCAATCTTCTTGAAAACCGGACCAAGCGTAGCGGACCGTCGCGAGGGATAGTCGATGGAAAGAGTGTATACGGGACTGTCAGATGCCGGCTGAGAAGATGGGTTTGCACTGCCTTCTTGCTTGGAACAGGAGTCTGACGCGGCATCTCATGGGGTGGCTACAAGCATGATTGCACTCTTCACCAATCATGCCATTATAGGCACCACTATACGCAGCTTGGTCCGAACATGCCGTGGATTTGAGCTGGCCATCTTCGCTCTGGCATTGGCTTGTAGTTCGATTTGCCTCCTTAGTCACAATCACGGCAAACAGACTGGTCAGGTGTGGGCGTGTCAGTCTGGACCTTGCCTCGAGTCTTCCCCTTCATGTTCCGGACAGGACGCCCACAGGTCTCCAGTACTGCAGCGATGAGGCCGCAGCGATGGCCTGTTATGATCAGATCAGTGACCACACGATCACGCTAGTGTCAGGGAAGCCTGGCTAGTGATGACTCCATCCTACTGGACTCTCCTTGCCATCATGGACGCCCTGCAGAACTACGGTCAAGACCAAGACTTCCAAGTGGTGGGATGCCTTGGATCGCTAGTCTACTGCCACTCTATTCGCCATCTCCAGGCTACAGCGATGCTTCAACCTGGTCATCAGACCTGTCTGAGATGCGAGCATTGGTCCACGTCTGTGATGACCTTCCCAAAACAGCATCAGCTCCCAGTGGAGTCTCGCTCCACAAGGCGGCCTCTGCCCACCTGCTGCCACAGAGTTGTCACCGCCCACGCCACTGCGAACCAATACTACCACTCAAGAGGAGGCAGCTGCTTCAGCATGGGCGTCGTGGCGAGCTGATAACGCTTCACTTTTGGCGTGATCGGATACTTCCAATCAATCAGATGCTTCGGCACTGGCTCCTGGCGCCAACATGACGATGCTGCACGCTTAGCACATGCATTTCCTTCACCGATCTTTGGCCAGTAGACCGCCGTCTCAATTTTCAATTTTGAGATAGATCTCCGTGGTTATGAAAAGCAGATCATCCTTATTGCGCTTCACTCCTTGATGCCTGGGAGTGCACAAAAGTCTTGGGTCTGATCCGCTTCTTCATGGTTCGTGGCGGTTGTGCTGCTGTGCTGGTGCTCTCTGTATCGTTGCACATGCGATGCCAAGACTGGGTATCAACGCGTGCAGGTCGAGCCCGATCAGACTTTGATGCCCGTACGTGAACGAGCAGTCTATCAATGACGGCCGAACTCTTGAAGTTCGAACTCTCTTTATGATGAGACTGCACAGGTTCTGGATCTCTTTGGGCTTAATTAAAAGATAATTGATCTAACCGAACGTAGTGAAGCTTAGATAGACCCTGACTCGGTCTTCAGCCTCGCGGTCAAATTTCGCCCTACTTTCACGATCGCCGACGAGTTAACGACGATCTCGATAGCCATCATCATTCCAGCTGTCAACCGTATCTGATATATCTCTTGCTTTTGAGCATTCTTCAATGGTCTGTTCAATTATATTACCATCTTTCTCTCGTGCTATCATCCTTGTCCGCTAGGACATGGGAGCTCTGTTCTGCCTAGCAGATCTCCACTTAGCAATTATGGGTCCGGAGCAGCATCTAATGCTGGTGAAAGTCTCGTATCCTATGCTCATATACTTCTGCAATAACTGTCCTCCAGGCCATCAAGTTAGGCTGCAGCGGACGCTCGAGACGGCCAACTCCATGCCCGCAGTATACTTGGTCCAACCGAAGAGCCTCCAGTAATCTCGCAGATCTGGTACGCTCTTGCCTCTCCACGACCGAAAGCGATCCCAACTATCGTCACAATTGTAGCCTTTATACAGCTTGCAGCCACCACCCTTTGGCAGCTTGATCGAGCGCGTGTTATCGTCAAGACCAGGAGGAAGGCGCATACAATCACCGTTACCTGGGACGCGGAGTGTTGTGCACCGATGGTAGTCGCGGTCGATGCAGAAGTCCACCTCCATTTGTCTCTCCTTGGGAAAGATTTGGAGCGTTGCGCTAGGGTCGCGTGCGATGACATTTGCGCCAGGGGCTGCGAGCACCATGGAAACCAGTGTTAGTGTTGTGAGAGCTCGCATTCTGTTGTTGTGTCTGGTTGTCAGTATTCTGCTAGTGGGGGTGTGTTTATTTACAACTGATAGTTCTGATATCTGTAAGAAGTCTTTTATGGCAGAGTTCCTCCGTGACTGAATATGTATATTGCTTCGTCCATTTGCCTGCAGTGATTTCGTGTTTTTCGATAGGTCACTTAGATCTGTGACTGGTGGTCTGCTTGACACTGTTAGAGCCGCAGAACTGGGTATATTGTTGCTGTCCTGATTCCTGAACTGATGGCAGATATTCGCACGATGTATGATGTTATATGATGCATTGACCATGCTGCGAAGATTGCTGTAAATCGAAATTATGTTTGACCTTGTTGCTTTCTAGCTGTCTTTGCATCCGGTGGTTGAGCGGCGTTCGACGCATCGACTCATCTCGTTCACCGTGACATTATCATCACGCTCTTGGAGTCAATGTCAGGATTCGTGCCACAAGAATTTCTCGTATCAGCTTCACGCGTCACGCATTCGCAGCTCTGTCAAGCCCCACATTCTTGACCTCGAAGCTCTCACCGAGCGATATTGCAAGGCGTAATTGATCGGGTCTTCTTCGAGTGTCCTTTGCGACCTGAACAAGGCGTTACTTTCCCCTCTTCGGTCGGCATACGAGCCAGACTTGCTACCTCGAAAACCCAACTAGGATCTCATCGTCCTATCACCATGCTCTTGCTGCTGCACACCGGCGTCCCCTGAACGCGTTGCTAAGAGATATTTTCTATGCATGAAGGCCCGTGTATGCCTTATGGGCTTGACCATCATGGTCGCCTAGCTTGCGGTTCTCGCGAAAAGGCAACAGTTTCGACGTATTAAGTCGATCCTGAGCTCAGCTGACAGCTCCAACATTGGTATGTAAGCTTTTTGCTAGCTAGCTGCATACGAAAGACATGATCTTCTTTGACGTGGTGGCGAGAGATAGGCTGGACTCTCTGGCCAAATCAGAGCACGAAGCGTAGCCTCTGGATTGGTCACCTGACCGGCCATGAGCAGATGCCCCCAAAGTATGTGAATCGCAAGGAAGAGCGATTCACAGACATTCCGTCATGGGTAACAAGGCCACGACGCTAGAAAACCAATCGTGAAAGCATGTGTGCCAGGATTGCTCATCGGGCTGTATAATTACTGGCCTCAGGGTCAGATAGCTACACTCGGCTCTGCTTTCGGGCAACTTCATCGTAGACTCGCACGGTCAGGATAGATCCTCGCGATGTTTGACTTCGCCAGGGCTTGTGGTTCAGCTCTTTGCGAGCCCTTTGCTCGAATCTCAGAAGAATGGGATCGGTGGAGGCGTTGGACTCATCGTGAACACGGGATTAGAAGTTGTTAGACTGGCCTGATATCTCGTATGAATGATAGACCTTGAGGCATGACGATTGACCAGGGGGTAATCAGTCGAGAAGCTCCGACCAGGGCCAGAAAGCACTCTGTGAAGGCGTACATGTACACCAACACTCGCCCTGCTGTAGAGCCTTGTATGGTGCATAGAACAACTGCAATAGCTATAGGATGCGGACAGCACTCAGTCTCGGCATCTGTTGTCCTTGCTTCGCGCTTGCGAAAGCTTCCGAGTAAAGTCGTCCCCTCCAGGCCAGTGTGATCGTGCTCATTGAGGATACCGGAAGTCTGACCATTTCGTATATTTTCATTCCCAAATTTGCTGACAGAACGATAATGCCTTCGATCAGGCTGGAGATTCCGATACGAGTCGGTTGACCAATAGCGCAACTCCCATCCTGTAAGCTCCGGTAGCTGGCGTTCAGGCAAGGCAATAGTGCAGCTGCACGAAGTGTGAAGCCAGATACTGTTGGAATGGCCCATACCATATAGCGCCATCATTTATCGATGACCTGATGATCTTGCTCATGGTGTGTTGATTCAGAATTACGAAAGGCCGAACACGTAAGGCTGGACAAGGCAACCGTTCGCAAGGGATCCGGAGAAAGGTTCCAATAGTTTTCCGATCTCACGTCGACACAATGAATTCCGCAGATACGTTACACATTTGACAAGGAATGTTGGCTGCCGGTCTTCAAAATCCTGTCTGCCCTGCAAAGTCAGTGCTGCGCAAACAGAGCTCCGGTACTGCACTGCTTGATGTCGTGCAACGCAGGCCAGCCGCCGTCTCAAGACAGCTCATAATGATGAAGAGGGAGTCCATGGTGCTGAATGATGGAATAGCGTAGCGTTTGAAGGACTGGTGATCAACTGAAACTTGTTGCGCCGTATACAAGTCCTCTGGCGCTTGGGGTCTGTTGTTTCGATATTGGTGATGGCCTTCTTTCAGCACAAGGTAGCTTCCAGTCCGTTGTGGGAGGCCAGAGGGGCCGAATCCGTTGCCTGCACGAGGGGTTGTCTTGGATTTGTACTGCCAAAATCTGAACACCAGCACAGTTTCAGTTCTCATGTTGGAAATGAAGCATTCATTAATCATGCCCAAAGGTAGGTGGAAAGAACGAACCGTGCGTCGAGTACATATTTGTTCTGCGGCACAAGGCTCCTGGCAAGGCGGCATGTGTGGTACCGTACTCATGCAAACCGGTCAAGTGAGGCCGCCGATATGCATGATCGGAAGGTCAGTAGTAGGAGATAGAGTACCGTCGGAAAGCATGAACAAAATCGGGGTAGATCATGCATGCATCCATCCGAACACATCACAAGCAATCATAATCAGCTGTCATTAAGCGCCCAATAGTTTCTCGCAAGCAGAGCCGCATCATCCAACTCAGCAGTGCGGACCACTTTCGTTGCCTGCTGCGCAACGGTGGGGCTAGCAAGGTATGTGGCCTCCGGTCTAATCATGAGCTCGCTGGTTGCAGGTCACAGCGAGCTTTGACGCGTGCTTAGAAGCCACGGGATTTATTTCTTGCCTACATAAACGCAGACATGCCTCCTAGAGCATGCTCAATAGACACGAAACCTACAGGAAATGCCAGAATCTCTACGGACATCCGTAGCCGACCGAAAATTACTCGTCGAGCTTCGCCACGTTGGAGTGCGAAACTGGGTAGTTCGGAGAACCAATCGATGCGCAAAGATTGAGATCCGCAGACCATTGGATTCTGGCCTTTATCGGACGCGTATTGTGAGTTTGAAATTTCCGCTTATGAGATTCCAAAGGCTGATGGCGAAGTCAGGCCCCTAATTCATCACCAGGTGGCTGGGTTGTGGGGTTGAAACGCTTGGCGTTGAGCAATCGTACCTACTTCTGCCTTGAGGCCGCCACTTGCTCTCTCATTGCACACAATGGCCACAATTGACCAGCAGTATGTGAATCATCTGCGGAAGAATGCTCGGCCGAGCGAAACCTTGACATGTGTGTTGTGCCACCAGAGGGTCGCGATAACGGGAAAGCAGAGTTATGGGAAACACTTGGAATCCATCCACAGCGCAGATGTAGAGCAATCTAGCAAAGATCCGAACTTTGACCGCGCGCAATGGCAGCAAGATTTAGAAACCCGGTCTCGTGCCGCAGCGTACGTCGTGCCCCTCTGATTGACCATGCCACGCTAAAGACAAGCACAGCTCTTCGGCTCCGAATATAGATCAGGCAAATGACAAAACCAATCGGGGTCAGTCCGAAAATACACAGGCGATGCGGTCATTGACGCTTGACTCCACGAAGAAGACTGGTCACAGAAAGATTGCGCCTGCGCGAACTGACCAGCGGCCTCGAGGAGATCCAGGCGGGCATAAGCGCTCTCGTTCTTCCGACGACCATAACCCGCGTGGTCCGACTCGACAATCGAAGACGCAAAATCCCCGTCGAGCAGCCGCGAAAGTTGAGGAACAAGAGCACCCAGACTCACTTAACAGAGCTGCTACATTTCAGAGCAACTGGGGACGGGACGGCCAGCCGACCCGCCAACTCTTCAACCCGGCCGATGGACCACCGCCAACCACGGCGCCTGCATCTTCTGCGCAAGCCACGCTGCCTTCTCGGGTGACTGCTCCATCATCGGAAATCCAGCAAGGGGCTACCTCGATGAGCGCCAGTCAGCCTTCCCAGTCAGCCCAAGGTGCTCAAGTTGCTCAAGAACGAGGGATTCTCCCTATGCCCACGATGACTAGCACCAACCAAAATGCTCGTGAGCGTCCTATTGTCATGCCGGTTGATCCACGATGGCCGGACATGCTGCTGCAGCCAGACTCGCGACCGATCAGTCAAGAGCAATTGGCTGCGGAAGTGAAGTCGATCTACTCCGGGCTCACCATGGTGGAGTCCAAGTGTATACATGTGGATAAGGCTCAAGCACTCGCAATGCGTGAAGGCGACGCCCGGATCTCGAATGATCATTGGCAAGCCTTGATCGCCTTGCACAAGACTCTGTTGCATGAGCATCATGACTTCTTCCTAGCTTCGCAACATCCAAGCGCTTCTCCAGCATTGCGAAGACTGGCTTCCAAATACTCGATGCCCGCCCGCATGTGGAAGCATGGTATACACTCGTTTCTGGAGTTGCTCAGATACCGCCTCCCCGAGTCCTTGGAGTTCATGATCAGTTTTATCTACACGGCTTATCAGATGATGAGTTTGCTGTATGAGACCGTGCCAGCCTTTCAGAATACTTGGATAGAATGCCTGGGTGATCTCGGAAGATACCGCATGGCAATCGAGGACGAGGACATTCGGGATCGGGAGAACTGGACGAACGTGTCAAAGTTCTGGTATACGAAGGCTGCGGACAACACACCGTATACTGGCAGGCTGTATCATCACCTCGCAATCCTTGCGCGACCAAATGCGCTGCAGCAGCTGTCACTGTATGCAAGGTCGTTGATCTCGGAACATATCTTTGCCAACACACGCGAAAGCATTCTCACTTTGTTCAACCCCTTCCTCGGCCGTTCAGATGCTGTCACGCACATCTCGCCTCTCGATACCTTCTTCGTCAAAGCCCATGCCCTTCTGTTCAGTAAAGAGCAGCCTGACGAGTTCAAGTCATGCCAAGAAGGCATTTTGGAGTTGCTGGACCAGCACATTGGACGCGTGACAGCAAAATGGCGGGAGCAAGGCGCCTGGATGATCATTGCTCTCATGGGCGCGCTCTTTGACTATGGCAATGATTCGCCGCTCCGCCGCGCATACGATACTGGCTTCCGCAAACTCAATCAGCAAGTCCGGGCTCGTGCTCAAACCCAGAAAGAACAAGTCTTCGATCCACAACAGCCGCCATCGAGCAACCAGGATGCAAAAATGGAAGACGTTAAAGATCTCGATGCAACTGATGACAAGTCTCGCCTCTTTTGGGACATGTCTCGCACACTCGTTATCGCAATCACCACTCTCGTTCTTCGACGACAGGGGGACAAGAACGTCCTCCCATACGTGCATATTTGGCTGGCATTCCTTCTCTCGCTTACAAAGGTCTGCTCTGTCGATGAGCAAATTAACGCGTCATACGTTACGTCTGCACTTCGCCAGGCGATTCCTCGCAGGGAGCTCTGTTGTTTCCTAAATACGTTATCCAAGTCGGATACTGTTGACAGGCGATACGAAATTGACGCCTTTGTTCAGCCAGAGAAGGGAGAAGCTGTTGCTTTGCCAGAAGACTACCTCATTCGAGGCCAGGTATGGAGTCAGGATTACTTCCCTGTCGATATGTTCAAGAGCAATCACACAGATGACGAGGAGAAGAACATCGAGCATGCGTCCACCGTAAGAGTGAGAGCTGAGCGGGTTCTCAATGTGGCATACCGTTTGAGTAAAGTAAGTCGCTTTGTGCTCTCAAGGTCAATGCTAATGAGTGCAGCGAAACATTGGCATCCGATACGAGAGCTCAACGAAGACTTTTTCATACGATGAGGCCGATGCTACCGCGTTGGCCGTGCCCATGTCCATTTCCGAGGATGTGACCATGTCTGGAAGCCAGTTCACTGACCTGGGCGAAAGTGTTCTGCAATACGACTTTGAGGATGACACGGACGAGAACAAGCAGCTAGAACAGAATCTGAGAGGCAGGTCGGACCAGGTTGCGAGTGGAGATCATCTTTCCGTGCCTACGCAAGGCGGACTCGATCTCGATGCCATCATGAAGACTGACTTGACGGTGCGGAACAATCCTCTCCATCACACTGCGTTATGCTGATTTCTACAGTACTTGGTATGCGATGAGCAGCTTATGCTCAACAACCAAGACATCTTCAAGCTGTTAGTGAAGAGGAGATGGACGATCATCTTGCCTCACCAAGGTCTGCATGTCTTGTGTCCGTAAAGTGCGCTTCCTGACCCAAAAGTAGTTCTCGCTGGTTTGACAGCCAAGTCCAGGACAGACCAGCCAGCCAAGGACATAGCAGTGGAAGCTTTGGAACAGATCAAGTCTGCCTACCAGGTGACTAACATCCAGATCCTCAATCCCAAAGGTGAGGATACCACACAGAAGCATTTTGGTGACGGTGACTCCCCTGCTTGCAAAGGCGACAGTAGTCCTGGAAGCCCTGTTGACAACCAGGAGTCACTTCTTGGGGTCACACGCAGAGCGACGGATCTGTCCCTGAGCCATAGGAACCAAGATGAGACCACGACAAGCCTAGGAAACATCACGGCGAGACCTGCAATTCTTTTGACAGAGGATAGGACTACACGTGCCATGGCCAAGGCAGAAAAACTTGCAGCACTGGCACCAACCGTGCTGAGGAAATATTTGGAGCCTGCTGTCACACGTTTGCACCGCTCGCTGTCCCGGAGCTCGGAAAGTCGACCTGATGTTGGATCAACTACACCACCTGCCGTGCTTTCTCCTGATGGTCTTCAGGGCATGGACAGCAAAAACCCAGATCAACTCATGGAGACCGGGCCTTGATTGAGGATGCTGCCCGCACATGTTTGCATCATTTGGAGATGTCGCTAATGTCATAGACGAGTGACTCTGATTGCCAATCTGGTTCTGATTTCGTTGCAGAGCATCAAGTATTATCCACTTGCCATGGACAATCTGGATTGCTGACACACAATCCTATTGGTTTTTGTTCCACTTTTGGACTTTGGGTCTGACATGAGTGCCTCCTCATCATCGCAGGACTTGCATCTGGTATCCATATTTGCAGGGTCCCCGTGCTTCCATCTTGGGCTACTTTTCAATGTCGGATTCCATTGCCTCTTCATGCCATGGGGGACTTGGGTGGAGCTTCATTCCAAGGATGCTGGAGGCTGGGGTGGTTGATGGAGATTTGGATTGCTCGGCGCCGTTCAAGGATGTCATAAGGCCTCATTGCGCTCGGTCGAGGGAGGATCAGAATGTTTTTATGTTGCGTTTCCATTGAGATGCAAGATACGTTATGGGTTTCCTTAAAACCCAAGAACCATACGTGCTGTTCAATCATGATCAGCGGAAGATGACGGAAACTTTATTGCTGCTCGCTTTTGTCAGGTAGCTTCCATACGTTTAAAATTTATAAAGATTAACGACCAGAAGAATATCCAAGCATGGAGGAGACCAGTCATCTCGTACGCCAGTGCGGCATGCCGTACATTGACACACTTGTGAGTGCTTTTGCACGTTATCACTGCGAAGTTAGCAGAGCCTCCCATGTTATCAGATGTAACAGCTGCTTGTTGAATTCTTTCCATACAGAACATACCTCTGCGAGCGCATCCACTCAATGGACATCGTTATGTCGATCTTCCACGCATGACAGATTCTCGACAACTTCGATAACCATCTTGAAGACTCAAGGAGATAATGTCTAGAAGCATATCCCTGCACGTCCTGCTGCAGACGACCCTGAAAATAGAACGGCACAACGACCGTTGCTTCATGAAGACAAGCTTTTGATTGGCTCTTATGATCGACTTCCCCTTTTGGGAGGCAAGCGGGCGAGCCCAGACACATGTTTCGCGATCAGGCACCCTGGGGAGGGCTTTTTATGGTGGAGGGCTCGCCAGGGAGAGATCTCGCGATGTTTGCCAATTCCTTCACTATTCGCCCTTCAACATATCCGCTGTGAACACTCAGTCATTTCTGTTTGTGAAGCACTTTCGCACGATATACTGTGGACCCCGGAATTTGTACCAAGACATGCGATCCACTATGCGCGCGGTCGCGTTGACGTCTCTCCTCGCGGTCGCTTCTGCGGGGTCGAGCAACCTGTCACGAAGGCAAGCCATTGGAAAGAGCGGACACAGAGGTGTGCATTGGGATGGCGTTCGCAGTACGTGTTCGCATTGCTGATAATTGCGACAGGAAGTAGCATAACACAAGACGGCCAGACAGACATTCTCGAAGGTGCATCCGGTGGAGCATCATACCAGTATGTCGCTGGAGAGTGCTACGACGAGTCCTTGAATCCCGTTACATTCTACGCAAAAGATGGGAAAGCATGGATACAGAATAATCAGAACAGCACGAATTGGGGAGGTGAGAGAGTCGAGCATAGAATTCCATGCATGATCCTTTGGCTGACGGAATCACAGGCAATAACGCAGGGCAGAATAACGTGAACCCGAAGTATCGGCATATCAACTGGTACTACGACATCTACGACGCATATTACAATGGCAGCGTTTCGCTCAAGCTCACGCCTCCTCCAGGCGCGCCTTGTGAAAAAGTTGAGACGCAGGCTGTCCCATACTCATATTTCCGAATTGGCCAGATGAGCAGGCCGGACGGAAAATACAGCAGAAAGGACTATGACAACAATCCTTACTACTTTCGCATCGGCAGGTCGAATGGAGCTGAAGGATACTGCGATTACACACCGAAGAAGATGTTCACGTCCTTGGAGTCCTCGAACAATGGTTACGACCATACACAAGTCTGGACGGTCAAATCGGCCAAGGATGGACAGAAGTTCAACATCTCAGGCAATATCAACACAGCGTATGCGAACGAGAATAATTACTTCAATGTCCTGCCACATGCCTCCTCAAATACCACGCGCGAGGAGACTTGCCCCTCACACTTCCATGCTGCCACCATGAACAAGGACTTCAAAGTGACCATGAACGGCATCGTGGACGAGAAGCACGCCGTGATCAATTGGTACTTTGTGGATCAGGATTCGGGCTGGAATGTGACGGGGACATTCAATGGCACGTGGTGGGATGGTGGAGCGAAGCTCGATCTCAGCTCTTCCGATTCATTGCCTGCGACTTCAGGTGAAGCGGACCGAGTGAAGTGCGAGAACTGCGATGACGACGAGTCATTTGTTGAGAAGCACGAGAAGAAGATCATTGGAGGAGCTGTAGTCGGCGGCGTGGTCATCCTGGCCGCGCTTGGTGTTGGTGCTTGGTTCTTCTGGTCCTGGTGGAGAAAGCGACACTATCAGGGAGCGAAGCAGATTGATGATCATGACGATGCATGGGCATTGGAAGATCATCATGATGAGAGGCGCATGAAAGCTGGCGGCTCGACCGCTCTCACTGCGGCCGACACTGCGTACGAACCTCATCGAGGTCATAGCCTGGATCACGGAATGGCGCAGGGTTTCGAGTATAAGGACTCGTACACGCCGTTGAAGTGAGGAGGAAAAAGCATGGACAGCTTTCTTTGCGTCGACCGAATTCGATACCGCTGGCTATACGAATGCAGAAGGTCCTATTAGACCTACACAATTTGACTGATTATCGAACGTGAGCTCTCAACTAGTCACGTGCCAGCGGGGACCCGGGCAGTCCCCCGACGACAAATGTCCGGAGACTCACAACCTGGCTGCACCTAGCTGCACCTGGCTGCGGACCACGCTAGTCTGGAAGATGACCAATGACCATATCGCATTTCGATACGATACGAAGACGAGGCCGCCCAGATGTATTGACCAATCAGTGCTGTGTTGGGTTGCGCGGTATCATCCTGCCTGTGTGATGCATTAGCATCCTGCCTGTGTGATGCATTTTAAAGAGCTGAATCGCCCACCGTGAATCAACTCAACTCTCAATCCGACGAACGAGGCTCGAATTCCCTCCTTTCGAAAGATTGTCCTACATTAACATTAATCCCAAAGCCGTCACTGCATGTGCTAGACGCCTTTGTCGATTTACAACAAGTTTGTCGAATTGGGATTCGCAGTGGCACATCGTAATAGCTCCATCGTCGCCGCCCTACACCGAGGAAGACGGGAACATGTTCCACCAGATCCGCGATACGATGCCCAATGGCGCGGACCGCATCAACATCGTGGGCATTGCACTGACTGCTACCATCGGTGTTGCTGCACTGATAATCGCATTCCTGACCTACCGCATACAACAAGCTCGTGGCCATGCTCACGATGAAGAAACAGCCACTGCAACACTACAAGATCTTAGCGCCTTGCACTCGTCGACATATCTCGAACCAACATCTGAGCGGCTTGTGTCCAATCCGAGCAGCTCTCCTCGCTCTCTGACAGGTGCATCAGCGTGCGAGTCTGATGCTGTTCACACCTAGGTGAGTTCCGTAGAAATATTCCTTGATTGATGACCAATGCTAATTGTTCTCAAGTCGCAGCCACTCATGTGTTCAAGTCGAGGGCTAAGCATAGCTGTGGGTGTGAAGCTGCTCGAGGAGGGATCATAGCTTGAAGCACCGAGTCGAAGACATGTATCTAGTAACCATCTGTTTAGTCGATGAATGTCAATGCAAATATGGATGACGAGCATTGTAATTTGCACATTAGGAACGTGGTCTTTTCAAGCATGTTTTGAGAGAATCGCCGACGGAGTGCGCATTCTTGCTGTCGCGACGGAGATCAATGGCACCATGAATGCTTTGAACAGCTTGATCGCGTGATTGAGCTACCCGTGGAGTGGGTTGCCTAATACGATCCGTATTCGCTGTGAGGATTGAAAGACGTTCGGGAGCTATATTAACGGTGAGTGCATCGCTTAAGGGACTATCCACGCCATAAGCAAGCTCAAACACATGTCCCAGCGGCCAAAAAAGAACATCTATGGTATCTATCCTGCATTGCGACCAATACAAGCACTCACACCGTGCCAGCTTCCTCGACCTCTAATGCCCCCATCTCACTAGCCACACTCTCCAACTCACTCTCCTCCCCATAATACAACCTCGGCCTCGCCATCCTCTCCTCCATTTCCTCCAACAAATCAGCAACATCATAGTACCCACCATCCAGCGCCAGCTCCCTCGCCGAGAACCCGCTCAAGTCGCACGCATGCACGTCCGCGCCCGCCTCGAGCAGCATACTGACCACTGCCTTCGCGCCACCGCCCGCTGCTTGATGCAAAGGTGTGCGCCCGTACGCAGTACTGATGTTGACTTCGGCGCCGTGTTTGAGCAAGAGAGCGACGATGTCGGTGTAGCCCCACCCAGCGACCTGATGTAGCGCCGATCCGCCCGAGTTGGTGCGGTACCCCGGGTCTGCTTTTGGTATCCTCCCCGCCGGTGCCTCATCAAGCAGCGTCGCGATTTTGGGCTCGTCCCGGTCCTGGAGGAGATACCGCGCCACGTCGATGTGATTGCTCTCGCACGCGTAGTAGCAAGGCGTCCAGCCATCGCAGTCGGGCAGATCGACTGTTGCACACGCTTGCACGAGGAGGTGCACAGCGCTTAGACTGCCCTTCTTCGCCGCCTCATGGAGGGCAGACCGGCCGCCGCGCGTTTGCGCGTTGACGTCTGCGCCGCGGGATATGAGGGTGCGCAGCGTGGCGATCTGTCTGTACCCTGCGGCGGAGATGAGGGGGGTGATGCCGCTCTCTGTCCTGGCGTCTATGCCTGCGCAGGTAGGTGCGTTCAGAAGGGCGCGGAGAACGTTCTCAAGACCGAGGAGTGCGGCGTAGTGTGTGGGATCACATAGCTCGTCGGGCTCGGTGAACAATCGCTTGCGCGGCTGGTTGGGCGCGTAGACCTGCAGCCATGCCTCCCGCGTCTCCTGCTGTTGGAGTAGGTCCAGCGCCAGGTCTGCGAGCGCTGGACTCGCCAGATCGTCTACAGAGAGGTAGTGCGTTGACCACCGCTGAGCCGCGTAGCAGAGCAGCGGGAACTCCGCCGTGTCCTCCACAGAAGCGAGACGCGCATCCGACTTGACATAGCAGTGCAGATACTGCAACGCGCTCTCAGCAAGGAATGTATTCAGTTCCCTGCCACTCGCCCCGAAGTTTCGTAATCTATCAATCTTCGACTGCCTCAGCCGCTCCGAGAGCAAGTACTCCTGTACCGAGAAATGCGATAGCCTCACCGTTTCCACCGGCAGAATGGCCGACGCTGGCGTGAAGGGATCAAACTCGCCAACTACACCGGGACCCGACCTGGTCACCGCGACAAGACTCCCCAGAATCTCCAGCAACTGCTCCCGAGCGTCGAAGAAGCGATAATCCGCATCAAACGCCGGCGACGTCTCCAGATCGATCACCGCCGCCTCAGCCAACTCTTCCACCGTCAGCGGTCGCCGCGACGTGATCAGCCACCACAGGGCTCGCCGTGCGTAATCCACATCTTCCTCCGGAATTGCCTCAAGGATCCGTTCATACGTCGCGGGCAGACTGGCAGGCAAATTCTGCAGCGTACTCACGACCTGCGGTTTCGTCTTGCACCGCTTCAGCTCGTCCAGCTGGCAGTCCACCCAGCGGAACATGCCTTGCGCACGTGCAAAGAGCGTCTCCTGTATCTCTGTCTTCAGTGTTGGGGGTAGTTTGCGCAGTTTGGGATGAGTGGAGAGGGAGGAGGTGATGTAGAGCGAGATGTCCTGCGCGACGTGCGATTCGACCATGCTGATCTCGGAGAGTTGGGGGATCGCGGAGAACTTCTCTCTGATATCAACTTCGGGACGGCTGCTGACGCAAAGATGTAATTTTCCCGCCAGTCGGTCGAGGAGCTCGGCAAGCCACTCGAGTAATTCCTCGCGCTTCCCATCTTTGACTGGGGATTCGTCCAGCCCATCAAGGACGAGGTAGAAATCGCTGATGTCGTCGTTGGAAACGAGCAGCTCGATCATGTCGGTCAGGTCGGCCAGTGTGGGCTCCTCGTGGCCGTAGTTGCATTTCTTCGTGTACAGCGTTTTGAGCTCGGGATTGATGTCTGGGGATTTTGCTGAAGCGACGAGAACGGAAAGGATGTAACGCGCGCAGTTGAGCACGTTTTGCTTGGCTGGGGTGCCGAAGTCGAAGTAGAAGTAGGCGAGTGTATCTGTTTAATCTCATGAGTGAAGTCCCTGCTCTCAAGCGCATCTAGAGGAAATACAGGACATACTCGAAGCATCCTCCTCCACTATTGCCCTCACGTCCTCAATAACACTCGACACCATAATCGTCTTCCCACACCCGGGCATCCCCCAAATCCACAGCAACCCGCC
>AZYM01000146.1:0-192660 GCA_000611715.1 Scolecobasidium constrictum UM 578
GTTGAATGATGATTTACAGCGTTCCAAGACCACAAGCGTCTTGTCCACGTCCTCGGATTTAAACGGCCATTTCAGCGCACGCAGACCAAATCGCCTCATCTCTGCGGTACTTGCACTTGCACCCCTGTCGAGCTGGTCGAGTAGGTCCTGCATTACCGTCCCGCATGTCTGTAATGGACCGCCCGGTGCCAGTACTTCCCCTAGAGCAGGGAGTTCGCCGGCATTAGGTCCAGAGGCCAGATCCGCCACGCGCGCGAGCAGTTTCTGCAGGTCCGAGGCCTCGTTCTGGAGACGGAGGATGTCCTTTTTGGCGTCCTTGACGGCGAGAGAGTACTGGAGGCACGTTTTGAAGAGGGAGGCGGCGGTCTCGATGACGGCGATGATGGCCGTGGCGCTGCCAAGCGCCTCCATGGTTGGTGAGCGGTAGCGACAGGATGAGGGTTTGGGAGAGAGAAACGAGATTTTGGGAGTTAGGAAGGCATGATTTTGGGTGGAGCGTTCAGCGCTTGCGCATGCACTGCATCAAGCTTGTCTCCGATTGTGGCTCATCTTTCGTTTGGGGGCTAGTTTCACAGCATTTGGGGTGTCGACGAGCGATCCTCGAGGCAGTCTGCTATCTCAGGATCAGACGAGGTAATTGGAGGTGAGGGCGGCCGGCGTGTTCGTTGATGCGATGTGAATACTTGTGATGAGCCCTTACATGTTTTTTGTTGGCAGCCAGGTCAGGTGATTGGGTTGCTTGTGGAGTGGGTTGCCCTTTACCAGTTGGTGATTGCACTCCCCGTGACGATAGCTCCGCCCCGGGGCCCCACCACCCTGGACCTCCACACACCAATCTGTTGGGGATGCAGCAAGGAATGTATAGCGCCGCCGAAGGGTAGCCAGATCCGATCCGGTCTCAGCTATTATATCTTCAGTAGCAACTACATTTTTGTTCACGATTGATTTTTCCAAGCTTCCTTCTGTGAGATCACTGCGTGCACGTGCTCCCCCACGATAGGCAGCTACGATCCAGCAGCCGAGCCGCGTCGCGTTGCATCCTGGACAGAAAAATTGTCGAGATCCTTCTTGCTTGAGATGCGGGTACTTCGATCCGGAGAGCTCCCAACTCGCGACCGTTGAGGACCGTACATTCATACCTATTTCTACTTATCTCTACCCGACTCACTCTAGAGAGAGAGCTGCCTAGGATTGAGAAGCTGAGAGGATGCGTGCTATACATCCTTAGCTGCCTCACTTTGAATGAGATACACCAGATCCGCACGAGCCCGCGCAAACACGATACGCCAGATCACTTGCTAGCTGGGCACAAATAAATCCTCTCGACACGCAGTAGCAGAAGAGAAGCAAGAGCAAGAGGAGGTCCAACATGGCAAACGACAAGGTGGACAAGGTGAAGCGGCGGGCGGCGCCGCCAATGAACAACTTCGTGTACGACGTCTTCCTCTGGGTCTTCTCCATCGTCGTCGACCTCTTCTTCCGAGAAGTGCACCCACGCTCCTCATGGAAGGTCCCCCGCAAAGGCCCCGTCATCTTCGTCGCCGCACCGCACGCAAATCAGGTATGTCCATCCACATCTCCGAGTACCATGGAGAGGAATTGCGATCTCTAACAATATGGGACTGTATAGTTCGTGGACCCCCTCATCCTCATGCGCGTCGTGCGTACAGAGTCCCACCGCCGCATCGCCTTCCTCATCGCTGAAAAATCCATGCGCCGCAAATTCATCGGCTTCGGCGCCTCCCTCGTCGGTGCCGTTCCCGTCGGCCGCGCCCTCGACTCCACCAAGACAATGGCCGGCCGTATATACCTGCCCGACCCGGAGGGCGACCCTCTTCTCGTGCGCGGCGTGGACACGGACTTCGAGAAGAAGGATTTCCAGGTCGGCGGGCTCCTGGTGCTGCCTTCGGTCAAGAATGCGGCGGCGAATGCGGAGATTGCGGAGATCAGGGGGAAAGAGGAGATCAGGCTGAAGAAGCCGTTCAAGGGGAGTATTGCGATTAATCAGATGACGGGGCGGGAGGTTGTGGTGGCGGATGGGAAGACGGAGGAGGATTACAAGGGCGAGTTCAAGGGGACGCCGTTCAAGGTTGCGCCGAAGGTGGACCAGACGCTGGTGTATGATGCCGTGTTTGAGAAGTTGAGCAGCGGGGGGTGCATTGGCATCTTCCCCGAGGGCGGCAGCCATGACAGGACAGAGCTGCTCCCACTGAAAGGTGATTTAAGCTTCTCCATTGATTTTTTGATCAATACTAATCACCACGTAAACAGCCGGCGTCGCAATCATGGCTCTTGGAGCTCTAGCCGCGAACCCTGACTGCGGTCTCCAAATCGTGCCCTGCGGCATGAACTACTTCCACGCGCACAAGTTCCGCTCACGCGCCGTCGTCGAATTCGGCACCCCCGTCGAAATCGCGCCCGAACTGATCGAGGCCTACAAGAACGGCGATCGCCGCGAGGCGGTCGGCAAGCTCCTAGAGGACGTCTACAACTCCCTCGTCGCGGTCACAGTGACCGCACCCGACTACGACACGCTCATGCTCATCCAGGCCGTGCGCCGCCTCTACAACCCCAAGGGCAAGAAACTGCCCCTCCCCATGGTGATAGAGCTGAACCGGCGGCTGGTGAAGGGCTACGAGCGCTACAAGGACGACCCGCGCATCATCAATCTCAAGAAGAGTGTGCTGGACTACAATAAGGAGCTCATGTCGCTGAACATCCGCGACCACCAGGTCGAATACGCGAAACTGCCGTATATCAAGGTCTTCTTCATGCTGACCTATCGATTACTGAAACTCGCGTTCCTCACTGTGGGCGTGCTGCCGGGTCTCGTGCTCTTCGCGCCCGTCTTCATAGCGGGCAAGTCGATCTCGATCAAGAAGTCCAAGGAGGCGCTTGCGGCGTCGACGGTCAAGATCCAGGCGCGCGACGTGGTGGCTACGTGGAAACTCCTCGTGTCCCTCGCACTGGCGCCTGCGCTGTACAACTTCTACAATATACTCCTGGCGGTGTGGTGCTACAAGAACCGCGTGCAAGGGTACGTGCCCAACTGGGTACCCATCTGGGCCATCTTCGTGCTGGGCTGGATCATCTTCCCCTCCATCACGTACGCCGCCCTGCGCTTCGGCGAAATCGGCATGGACATCGTCAAGAGCCTACGGCCGCTGTTCGTGGCGCTTAGCCCGGCGCATACATCACTCCTCGTCAAGTTGCGGGAGAAGCGGCAGAACCTCGTGGTCGAGGTGAACGACGTGATTAACACGCTGGGACCGGAGATGTTCCCCGACTTCGACAGCGCGAGGATCATCGCGGATCCGTTCCAGCAGGGTACACTGAGCCCGGTGAGCAGTAAAGGGAGTCAGGTGGACTTCAATGCCGCGAACGCAAACGACGAACCCACCACGCCCACCACGCCTAAGGACGCGAAAATCATGTTCGAATCCCCCACGCCCGACGAGCGCGAACGCCAAAACTCAACCCACCTCAACTACATACCCAAAAACGAATCCTTCCGCAACCTGGCCAACATCGGGCTTTTCGCGAGTAGACCCACGACGCCGTACCACGCGCGCAGCCGCAGCAGAACGAACAGCACAGGCGCGGGGTTCCCGGTGCAGGGGTTCAGCAGTCTGGATAGCAGTGGGGGGTTTGAGGAGGTGAGTAAGAAGATTAGGGGGGCGATGAGGGAGAGGGGGCAGAGGAGGAGGAGTGAGACGGAGTTGAGGTTGAGGATGGAGGGGGCTGATGGGGCGGGGGGTTATGGGAGTGGGACTAGTACGCCGGGGAGTGAGGATGGGGGTGTGGTGGATGCGGGGTTGAGGATGACGAGTAAGAAGACGATATGAGAGGCCGGTACCAATGTATGTTTGGATGGGTAAAGACCATCGCTAGCTATGATTGCACGTGTACAATGAGATCTTTTGTCCCCGAGGCTCGCTTGCTGATCGCTGCTCTGGGCGTGTTTGTGGAGTTGGTCATCTCTGGTTTCGCTACCTACTTGCGTGCATGACGGTCGCGACATCAAGCAAATTGCACCATTGCGACTTTCCCGATTAGCACCGGTCGCTTGACCAGAAGGATCTCCGCTAAGATGCGAGTATGTCCAAGCATCGTTGGATTCTGGGGATAGGCGCACTCGACCTCTCCAGCCGAGGCGGAGGCGTCACGAGGCAGACTTCAGGCCTATAGGATGGTGCTTTTGGATCGACATTGGCGGGCGGATGTTGCATCCTCATATTGGCGGGCGATGTTCTGAAACATGTTGATACGAGATATGTGATCGTCAGTAAGATGTTGAAAGGATTGTTGCTTCAGGCAGGATGAGATTGGAAATGTGCTTCTGCTGCTTGTGGTTGCTGCGCCTCGATGCTTCTCGGTACACTTTTGCGATCTCCAAGCTCTTTGAAGTTAAGATGAATTCTTGCCAGCTGAATATGCTGCCTCGATTGCACTACGAGAGCACATGATCAAGTGTATGCGCACTCCTCAGCTCGACTGTCACAATCGGAGGCGAGGTTCGGCCAAAAGACGAAGCTATCGAGATGTCTACCGATCACGTGGCAGCCAAGCTCCCTGCGGCTGAAACAAAAATAGCAACTCACTAATCCCAAACCTCGATCCTCGCATCTCACGCTTTCCCATCTCTCCAAAAACGAATCCCACTCCATCTCGTAACAAGCATCTCCAGCCCTTTGTGGCTTGACTACCGTACAGGACATGCGCATACGCGAGCAGACACCTCGTGCATTGAGATGCCATGTGTTTCCGTCGGCTCGCTCCATGCCAATCTGGATTCTCGCAGGCTAGATTGACCATTTTCAGCTGCCCTTCTCGATCTGGCCTGGCGGTCGCGAATTACGATGCTAATTAGCGAGGAGGGAAGGATCGTGAGATTCGAGGTACAGCCCGCCGAGGCGGAGCTTTTTGGTCTCATCTTCTCTTTCTGGCATTGACTCGTCAGTGGCATAGTGGTTGTATTTCGAGCATGTTGCTTTTCGCCTAATCGCGGCTGGGTATGTATAAGATCGTTGATGTCTGTGCAGCGCAGTAGGGTTACTTCTTCGCCGTCCGTCTCTTAGCAAGTACATATCGTGCTCTCGCTCGCGCATCTGCACTGTCGGAAACCCATTTGCTCACTCACTTCGTCTTGGCCTGCGTGCTTGCTTGCACAGAGGTCCACTCTATTTTCAGCATCCTCACGAGATCTACCCTTCAGCCCTATCGCTACTACTGTCTCGATACAGCATCACTTCACATAGAACACGGCATATCCGGTCAAGGAGGCTTGCAGTTGTGCGCCCTAGGCATAACAATTTATCTAACCATGGAGTCTCCACCGCCCAGCTACACTTCACCTTACGACAGCCATAACAACAGAGGATCCTACGCCTACATACACCCGCGACAGGAAGACACCGAGTACATCTCTCCTAACGGCAACAACAACTCGCAAGGCTACTCCTCCTTTGGCGAGCAGCCGCAGTACAGACCCCAGGATATCGATCACGACTCCATCAGCACGATACACAACGACAAGATCGAGTGGTGGGAGTGGCCGCTGCTGATTCTCTGCTTCCCCTGCTACCCGTGCTTCCGCAAGGGCAGGTGTGGGAACTGTAATTGCGGCGCTGCTGGTCCGTCGTGCGATTGTGGTGGTTGCGACTGCGCTTGCTGAGGCTGGATTGACAGCACGCTGCAAAGATGGCGGCGTATATTCCGGGGTATATCAATAGCTCTGATGTGCTAGGGTTTGGGCAGACGACTATGAATGCGATGTTCTGGACGAAGATGCATCAGCAGCTTGATCGGCATGAGGGTGTTATGTGTGATGGCTGCGGTATGAACCCGCTGCAGGGCATAAGATGGAAGTGCCAGACGTGTCCGGATCATGACGTGTGCACATCGTGTAAGGGCAATGCTGATTCTGCGGGACATGCCTTCATGCAGATGTCCATGACTTCGTAAGTCCTCCCTCCATGATCGCATGTTGGACTGAACTTACACCACGCAGAACAAATAACCAACATGCTATCGCCACCGGCCAGGGGAAAATCGAGCCAGAGGGTCAAGTGCACTGGGTGGCATGCAAACACTGCAGCATGTACCCCATCCGCGGCACACTGTACTGCTGCACAGTCTGCACTCCAGACTACAATCTATGCGATGGATGCAACAAGGCTCGTGCTGCCGAACCTCTCAGCCACCCTCATAGGTTCGACTGGTTCTGGATGCCTCGAGCCAGCAATCCGCCACCGAATCAAGTCGGAGGATCAGTCGCGCAAACGGTCGGAGGTGTCGTGCCTACGCAAGCACCAGCAGTATTCCAGACACCTCCCCCGCCTCCAAGAGCTGCCGCGCAGAGCATGCAAGTCCTCCCGCAGAACACAGCGAGCGGTCAACCCATCATCCTCGTCGTCCAAAATGATGCTACATCCGCGGCCGCAGGACCTTTCCGACCACCTCCTCCACTCGATCACAGCTGGGCCCCTCGATACGGTTCATCAGACGAATACTATCACCAGACTCAACACGCAATGGCTGGCAGTGGTTTGATCGGCCTTACGGAGCATTATCATCAGCCTATTGCTGTCGCACTGCATGAGTACCTGGCACAGGCGGACGATGAGCTGAGTTTTCCCAAACATGGGCAGGTGCGTGTCACGGAGTTTTGTAATAAGGATTGGTGGAGGGGCGAGTGGAATGGGTTGGAGGGGCTTTTTCCGTCTGCTTATGTTGAGCTGGAGCAGACGGAGAATTTGGCGAGGTAATTTCTCTTGCAAATTGTATAGCATAGCGTTGCACATTTCGCATATTGCATTTAGGGACATGAATAGAGAATCACACCCAGGAGCCTACCCATATCCCACATGAGCCTTCGCATTTTCTACATAGGAGTTCCTCACAACTTACAAAGCGCCTCAAGGCTGCCCTTCGTATCATCCTTAGTCTCCTTGACCAGCTTCGCGATTTCCCTAAACTCAGGGATCCCAGCATCCCCCATACACTCATACAAAAAGCTCTCACTACTCGTCACCACCGCACCCTCAGCCCGCAACCTAGCCAGCGCAATCGGCACTTCCTCCTTATTGCAGCTGCTGACCCCATCCGCAAGCACATACACCTTGTGCCCCGCGGCGAGCAAATCCAAGGTCGTCTGCGTGACGCAGATGTGGGACTCGATACCCACGATGATGGCGGAGAGCTTGCTCTGCGGACTTGGCAGCAGGTTCGTGCGCACGGCGTTCTGCACTTCGGGCGTCCACATGCTGAAGAGTGATTTGTCGCTGTGGTTGATGGTTTGGTAGCCGTCGGCGGCGTCGAGCTTGAGCTCGGAGCAGGTCTCGCCTAGCTTGGCTCGTTGCTGAGTTGTGGCGATGATGGGGATGTTCAGGATCTTTGCTGTGAGCATATGTCAATCATGATCCGAGAGCTGTTCAGGATGGGTTTCGCAGAGACATACATGCTTTGAGCACTTTCTGGGTGGTTGCAATCACGCGAGCATACTCATGGATTGCTGGTCTGAACTTCTCCTGCAAATCACAGATACTACTTCAATTAGATCTCGACTGACTGACATATCGTATCTCAGGAGCCATACAATAGCGCTGGGTTCACTATGTTCTGTCAGTGTGGTATTGTGTCGTGACCGGGCAAACGTACATATTCTCCTCGCCGGTCCTGCCATTATGGTTGCTTTGCAATTGATGAGCTTAGTATCAAAGCTGGACAATGATTTATTGGGCGCAAAAAGGTCTACAATGCGAGATTGATGTCCTGCACATAGTGTCGAAGTTCACTTGCCGGTTCGTGAGGTTCCGTCTTCGGGCACAAGGATCTCTCGGGTGAGGTCATCACGGGAATTAGATCGCGGGCCGATACGAGCAAAGGTAAAGAATGGAAAGTACTGTACTTTACGAAGACAGTGGCACAAATTAACTTCGATCACGGCTCTATAATTCAGCCTACAATTACAGCTATGTCGACTTTTGTGTCGTCTAGTGTCTCTATAACCCATCCGATGCTGAGAACTGTCGAGCAGATAACGCTGTTCAATCGACAAAACCCGACCTTTCCCTTTCCATAGACTCCCCATGTACAGTATTAGAAAAGTCACTCTGCAGAGTACATTGTGGATCTGTCCTTAAGACATGATCAATTACAAGCGATTAAGGAAGTGTGTGTGTGTATGTGATGTGACAAAGATCTACTCCTTTGACTTGGAGAAGATGCCGAACCCGCGCTTGCCAGTCTTCTCCGCCACCTTCTCAGCTGGCTCGGCACCAGGCTCCTTCTCCTTCTTAGGACCCTTTGGCACACGGACGAGCCAGTAGAGTAGAAGAGCGGCAGCGGTGTTGAAGATGACGTACGCCCACATGATACCGAAGTTCCTCCAGCGGTTGCCGTAGCTGGAATTGATGCCAGCAAGGAAAGCATTCGTGGTGGCGACGGTGCAGAAGCTGCATTCGCTGGTGTTGCTTGGATCTTCCAAGTATCCACCCATGCGAGCCATGAAGGGGTTCATGTATTGTTCGCAGCTCTCGCCGTTGGGAGGCGCGAAGTTGAGGAGCTCATTGTCTGCGCAGGTGACATCCGTATTGGCGACACCGACAGAGAGGAATGAGTCGACAAGGTAGGTGAAAGGTGATACACGGTACCTGGAAATTTGGTTAGCTCGTGCCAGACTTAAGGTGCTGTAGAAACTCACATGAAGATCCAGAAGCCTGGGAACTGCTCGGGCGTGGCAAGGACACCGCAGAAGACCAAGGTAAGGGAGAAGAGCAAGTTGGCAATGTTGCCACCAGCCTCAGCGGTCTCAACAGCGGCAATGATCATGTGCGTGAAGGTTGAAGTGAAGATCAAGAAGATCCAGATGAGAAGGAAGAAGAGACCACCACGTTCAGTGACCTGGTTCTCAGGCACAGCATTCTGGTAGAAGCCGACTGGGTAGTAGAAGCAGAAGAACATGATGACGGCCATCAATGTTTGCCACGGAAGCTCGACGATGATGTTGGAAAGCATGAAGGCTTGCCATGAGTAGGTCTTCGATGGGCGCTCACGAACCTCGTACAAGGCACGCTGGGTGACGAAGTGGGGCATGATCTGCTGAACCAATTGACCGAAGCAGGTGAACAACATGAAGATGGCCAACATCTGGTTCTGGAGACCGGCTTGGGTGAGAGGAGCCTTGAAGAAGATGAAACCGATGAAGAGCGCAGTGGACAAGCAGAGCAAAGTCTTGGAGTAGATGTAGCTGGGTGTGCGCCAGTACTGCTGGAAGACACGTTTCTGCACTTCCCACATCTGCTGAGAGAATGGAGCTGCGAAGGCGGCATATGCGGCCTTGTCCTCACGCTTCTGCTGGGTCTCGGTGCGTTGCATCTGGTTGGGGCCTTCCTCAATGAGACGGTCGAGCTCCTTGTGAACTTCGGCGTACTCGGGACTGTTGCGCCAGGCATCGAACCAGTTGACATCAGTGTGGGAACCAGGAGCAGCACCAATGACCTCGAGCATCCATTCTGCTGGGTTGGCTTCCTTCGGGCAAGGGAATCCACCATTGCGCTCGAAATACTTGATCAGAGTGCTTGCGTTCTCGCCAATGTCGCCGAAGTAGACAGTCTGACCGCCCTTCTGGAGGAAGAGGAGACGTTGGAAACGCTGGAACAACATGGCAGATGGCTGATGGATAGTGCACAGAATGGCCTGGCCGGAGTTGGTGAGCTTCTCCATCAGGTCGCAAATGGCCCATGAAGTCTGCGAGTCAAGACCGGAAGTAGGCTCGTCAAGGAAGAGCAGCAGTTGAGGCTTAGCAGCGAGTTCGACACCGATAGTGAGACGCTTGCGCTGTTCGACGTTGAGACCTGTGCCTGGAACACCGACAACGGCACCTTCGTACTCCTCCATGTCCAAAAGCTTGATGACCTCATCGACATAGGCGAGCTTCTCAGCGCGTGGAATGTGGCGTGGCTGTCGAAGGAGCGCAGAGAAGTTGAGAGCTTCGCGAACTGTAGACGTCTCAAGGTGGAGATCCTGCTGTTGGACGTAACCAGTCTTACGCTGGAAGGACTGATCACGCTGACGACCATCGACCAACATCTCACCGCTGATAACACCCATTGTGGTACGGGTGGCGAGCGCATCGAGAAGCGTAGTCTTTCCGGCACCAGAAACGCCCATGAGAGCAGTCAAGGTACCAGGCTTGACCCATCCATCGACGTGGTCCAGAATGCGACGTTGTTCGCCCTTGATCTTGATGTCGTAGCAGACGTTGCGCCAGGAGAAGATGCTGGTTTGACGCTGGATCATAGCGGACACATCCTCCTGAGTATGGACCTGCTTGATGACGCTGCCTCGGCGCTCGCCAGATTCTTCATCAATAGCACCCTTGTCACCCTCCTTCACGGCTGCTGGGATATGACCGCGACGGAAGAGCAAGACTTCACCCTTTGATTTCTTCTCGTGAACAAGCTCAGCAGCGACGATGTAGAAGACGCAGAAGCCAATGATGAATGCGATGATGATGCCCAGGTTCCTCCACTTGTTCTCTGCGTAGTATTGGTACGACGAGTTGATGTAGGCATCGCCGCTGGTTGAGGTTGCACCTGCGACAGAGCCGACAGCAGTGCAGATGCGATTGTCGCCAGACGCATCTGGGTAGTCGGGCACGAATCGTGAGCAGTCGAAGTCTCGGTTGTGAAATTCGTTGATCATAAGCGACTCGAAAGCGTAGGCCACAGGATCGATGTAGTTGATCCATCGGCACCAACCCAGCATGTATCGCGTCGGAATGACGAAACCAGTGAAGATGATGATGGCGAGGATGAAGACAGCTGCTGGAGCCATGGCCTGCGCGAGCGAGCGAGAGACGGAACCGATGAATCTGAAGAACATACTCATGACCAGAGTAGTCATGAACGAAATGAGCACGAAGAAGAAGAAGGCTCCAGCTTCGCGTCGAAGATTGGTCATGAAATACAGGACAACATTGAAGACGATGGCGTTGGTGATCTTGTACGGTATGTCGACCAGCATACTCGCGAAAGCTTCTGCACTAGGATGGTAGAAGGCATAACGATCTTGCTTCTCGACGATGGGACGTTGGGCATAGAGAGTCAGGATTTCCAGAGCAGAACCGAAAGCGTTCATCAAAATGGCAAAGAAGAGCAGCGCACTTCGCGAGAAGAAGCTGTCTGTGTTTTCTGCCAGATTGTAGAAGACCGAGCCGATAACGAGAGCCATGATGGAGTTCGAGAGAATTTGAACAACAGTGAGCGATGGATCCATCTTGAGACGTTGGAAACCACGCCACAAGCAGAGTCGGATTTGACCACCGTAGGAAAGAGTGTATGGCGACTTGACACGCTGGTGCTTGGCTTGCTGGGCGCGTCTCGACTCCTTGAAGCGTTCGAGGTGCTCACCGCCAATAGTGTACTTCTGATCGTACTCATCGAGGTCCACAAGCAGCTGCTTACGCTGCGTCGACTCTTTCCAGCGAGCAGCAAAGTCGTCTGGTGTTTGAGGGACCCTGCCCTCCCAACCCTTTCGGATAACACGCTCCTGAGGCGAGGTCATCGAGGTCAAGAAATCGGCAGTGGTCTGTCGGTCGGGGCACTGGAAACCCATGTCCTCAAAGTATTTCCTCGCTTCGTCGCATCGGCCGAAGAAGATCTGTCGTCCTTCGTAAAGCACGAGAGCCTTGTCGAACAAGTCGTATGCAGATTGTGGAGCTTGGTAGATAGCAACGCATGCGGTGGTGTCTGTCAGCTCGGCATTCATCTTGAGAGTCTTACAGAACTCGATGGCATTGGCACTGTCGAGACCACGAGTACTGTTGTCCCAGCACTGCAAGGGAGCACCAGACAGAGAAGCCTCTGCAATGGTGACACGCTTGCGCTCACCACCAGATACACCTATGGAAACGTTAGCCATCTGGTCGCACAATGATCATATCGAGTGCAATATACCTCTCACGAAATCGTTGCCAACTCTTGTATTACCAGTGTGTCCGATGCCGAATGTCGCCATAACCACGTCTCTCATGTAATCCGCATACTGATTCTTGCTGACGCCACCTGGAATGTGTCGTGGAGCTCGAGCGCGAGCAGCGAAGGTGAGTGTGTCGTTGACAGTAAGAGCTGGGAAATGCACATCGACTTCAGCAGTGTAGGTGGCCTCGCCCTTGAAGTGATTGTGCATGTGGTGACGGTCGATGCCCTGGTAGTTGATGTACGAGCCCTCCTCAATGTTCAGACCGCTCATTTCTCCAGAGACGGTTTTCAGGAAAGTCGAGCAACCTGAGCCAGGTGGTCCGAGAACCACAAGCAGCTCACCAGGATTGACGATACCCTCGAAGTCGCGAAGGATGTCAATTCGGCGCTGTCCCTTGCCCATGAGACGCTGTGCGATGCTGACAGACTCCAACCAGACATTGCCCACACTCTTCTGATAATCGGTGGCACTTCCATAGCCGAAGACGTTCAAGTTGCGGAAAGCGATACCAGCAGTTCGTGCTGGGCCAGCATTGGGGTCAGCACGATGGAAATCCATGGCGCGGCGAACCCAGGCCTTTGCGTTGAAGTTCGGCGAAGACGGGTCATATCTTGAGCCCTCCGGAGCATTGAAAGGATTTACATCGTCAGCGTCACCGTAGTGCGAAGAGTGCTGTGTCATCTTGCGGGCAAGGCCCATGATTTGCTTCTCGCGGCGCTCATCTTCCTCATCGGTGCTGCTGGTTGAGTCGTCGTAGCCCTTGCCGCTTTTCGAGATGTCGTCCACGAGCGAAGGCTTCTCGCTTTCTTCTCGCGATGGCGCTACTGTTGATGGAAGGTCATTGCTTGTTCGGCGATTTGATTGAGTTGACCTTATGCGATGAAGGCCAACATGATCGACATTTTCAGCTGCGGTGCTGGGTCTTCTGCCCGTACCTGGACGTGGAGCGCCTGACCGCACATCGGTGGCGTCCGTGTTGTTGACTGAGATGTTGCCGACGAGCGACATCGTGATGTTGTTAGCCTACGCAGGCTCAATTGGTATGTGGCAACCTCTATTGACAAGAAAACAGTGAGGGGCACGCAATGTGGAAGTAAAGAAAGGGAGATCGAAATGCCAATCGGCACTCGTAAGGAAGGTCAGGAAGGAAAAGATATAGAAGGTACAAGACGTTCCGACGCGTTGTCACGTCACAGGGAACTTCTGTAGTTTTGTTAGATCTTTTGCGCCAACACGGGAAATAGTACTGCCCGGCAACGACCCTGAAGGACGGATGCGGCGATTCGCAGAACTTCCGCAGAAGACGATCTTGGCTGCGAGATAGCGGCGGGACTAACCGGAAGAGGGTAAGCACGCATCTGCTCGGATGCGCGGCAACACACTGTTCCGCGTATCAAGACACCGGTTTTTCTGTATTCGCACTCCGCTTCTTACCGGAAGACCAATCATATCGTACTTGGCGCTCGATCCGTATATCTCGTAGTGGAACCTCGTAAACGAAGGAGTCGACAGGATTAAATTTCTCTTGGCCAACGCAGGGTCGGAAGCGCTCCGTATCATTTTCTCGCCCTCGCCGGTCTACTGCACTCAATCTTCTAGGACGCATGCTGTAGCTTCTGCTCACATTGAATCATCTCGACCGTTTGTGACGTTGTCATTCTGATTCATCCGCGCTTCTTTGGGTTGGTCGATCCAAGAAGTCCCTAATGCTTGGTTGCAACATCGTATCTGCTTGCGAGATGAGTCGGACGAATTTTGAAGGCCCCCAGGCAGACAACAGCGGCTCAGCTAGCCGTGCGGCGTGCGCCGGCTCCACAATACACCATCCCATAGGTGGATCACTCCGAGATTCATCACGGCTCCGGAACTGTGCACTTCCTGTTGGTATATCTTATGAAGTCGTCGTCGCTGCCTACAGCGCGGTGGATCTCTCGGTCCTCTGCTGTCGAAAGCATCCGCAAAATGTCCGATCTTGACACCTCTGCATTGATCCACCTCATCAGCATGTGTTATTCAGCTCGGACGAGTTTCTGAGGATGCTGCTGTCACCTGCGCACGTCAAACGCTGGCTTCTGTGTGATCGGATTGTCTCCATGCGAATGCCGCGTCATTATCTTCCGTGCTGTATTCCGAATCTCATAGACCGCGAACTGGAGAACCGTGTCGTCGATCTGCAGCTCCACAGCAGAACTGGCAAATGCGCTTGCCGTTCTACCACGTGTTCTGGATGTATCTCAAGCCAAATTTGGCAAGCATCCGGAAGGCTTCCGGATCCAGAGGAAACTGCGTATGACGCCTTGTGAAATGTATACTCATGATCTTGAGCCCGCAACGGGTGATCCGTCGACATACATCGTCGACCCGGTGGTCTCGTAGAGCGCTTTTTGAGCAAGTAAACAACCCTTCCTGAAGATAAAGTCCCTTTTCCTGTCAGCAGTACCAAGGACTTTCGTCTGACATGGCGATCACGTGAAGCTCGAGTACGCAGACTCAAGCATCAGCCACAATTGGTAGCGCCTCACAATAGGGCTGTCTGGCCGGCTATAATCCCTGCCCAACAACCGCCAGTGCTTCGTCAACAAGGTTGACGTTTCTCTTGGACCTTACGCAACATGTTTGTATAACCCTGCTGCGCCCGTTATATAGGGCTACAACTCCTCGACTTCACTTCATACTTGTCGCCTGAGCTCCATCCGCTTATCCAGCCCAATTGGTGCTCACGAAGCAGAAACCTGGCACTCACATCAACACCAACATGACTTCGCCAATGCAAGCGTCGCATTTGCGGAAATGGCTGTTCCAGTCTCCGCCAGCGGAATGGGCGCTGTCCAATGTCAGAGAGCTGCTGATGGCGGCTATACGGCAAGGACCAGTGCCGCAACATGTGGCTTTCGTTATGGATGGAAATAGGCGATTTGCGAAGAACCATAAGATTGAGGTCGTAGAGGGACACAATCTGGGATTCGAAGCTCTAGCTAAGGTACGGATGGTAGTTTTGTTCATTGGAGTTGTGAGATTTGCTAAGATCCGGCTTAGATCCTCGAAGTGTGCTACAAGATTGGCGTAAAGTGTGTTACCATCTATGCCTTCAGCATCGAGAACTTCAAGCGCACGAAATACGAAGTCGACGCATTGATGGACATGGCGAAGACGAAGTTGTCGCAATTGGCTCAACATGGCGAGCTACTGGAGAGATACGGCGCCAAGATGCAGTTCTTAGGGCAGAAAGAGATGGTCAGACCAGATGTGCTAGAAGCCATTGAGAAGGCCATTGCGCTCACCAGCGGGAATGGACGGTATGGTGTTGTGTTTCTGTGAGAAGGTACATCACTGACAGTCGGAACAGGGCTACACTCAACATCTGCGCTCCTTACACATCGCGAGACGAGATCACCACGGCGATCCGGAACACCGTTCTCGACTTCACGAAGCCAATGCGGCCAACGCTCAAGCGACCCTTCTCAGAAACTCACATTGCACGGAACATCAGAGCCCGTCAGCTCAGCACCGTGACAGAGGGCGAGGAGAACAGCGCAGACAAGAATGATAATGCTGCTGAGGAGGAAGCTGTTGCGGCCTACAATCGCATTGACAACATTGTCGAGAGATACCTGGAGAATCTTGATCCTGATCAGTCCTTCGACGCACCAACCGACGCTGTGCTGGACGTTCTTCGTGATCACTCGCTCACCGAGGAAGAGAAGAGATCTGCTGTGGATCGAACACTGAATTCGCCAATCTCAAATACGGACTTCGCTGATTTGAAGGCATTGACTGCTCTTCTCGATCCCACAGCTTCGCAAGATTCGTCGACGCTCAACTTGAGCACCAGCGACCCCACGACGAACACCTCGATCCCAGCGAACACGAATTTCCCAGATCCAGAAAGTATTACGGAGGACACGATCACAGCCAACACTTTCACTGGCGCCGACACGCCTCCTCTCGACCTCCTCATTCGCACAAGCGGCGTAGAGAGATTGAGTGATTTTATGCTGTGGCAGTGCCACCAGGACACCGAGATTGTCTTTCTGAAGTGCATGTGGCCAGAGTTCGATCTCTGGCACTTCATGCCGGTCCTACTGGAGTGGCAGTGGCAGCGCAGAAAGGGCCTGCCGCTTGAGTTCCAGGAGCTCAGGAAGAGATTGTAGAAATAGTAGTGAGGCTTTCTGGCGTTCTAGCATAGATCGGTATACCCACAAAACAATGTACATTGGTATCGGCTAAATTGAGTACATAGCTTCTTGGCCACGAGCTTTCCAACTACTCTATGGCCTGCGAATCAAGTTCATCCAATAGCTTCACGAAAGCAATCATGTTGAGCACGTTGACGTCTGTCAAGTACGAAACAGACTCGATCGCTTAAGATGGAAGCCCTTTGGTAATGACCCCGTGGTGCCGAACAAAGTGAGTCGCAAGTTCAGACTTCAAATAAAATATTGGCCTCCAACTGGATCTCAGAGCAAATCAGAAACATTCTTGATCTGCCCCCACTGTTTTCCATGTGTCCTCGATTGCTAGGTGCGTATTCAATGACCTAGAAGTCTCACTGAACCATGCCAAGGAATTGTCATAGCAACGCGACCGTCTTGCCTTTGCGCAACCTCTAAAACTTTGACACCACAACCAGGTAACGCTCGCAACACTCCGAAGGACGACGCACCTCACTTACAGCACGCAACCACACCATCGAGGCGCGTCAAAATGCTTTGCCACTTCGACCGCCTTCCGAATGAGCTCAAGGATGTGATCTTTCAGCAGCTCGACACGCCCCAATTGACTGCCTTCATCTACCATCGACAGACGCACAGTAGCGCAGTCAGCTTCTTGTGGCGACGCGTCACATTGCAGCCATCGCGCGACGCAAATTCACTCGACGAGCTCGACCGATTCCTTCGCATGGTTCAGAATTTCGTCACTACCGTGATTCAAGGACTCCCTCTCGCAAGCGGGATCGAAGAACTCACGATGTCGATTCTGGTCCCTCAGGCCATTCATCTATGCAATACCGACCCGATCAAGCTGCTTCCCCTCGACTGGGATCTGAATACAATCAGTTCCATGCTCGACAACTTGAGCCAATTGAAGCACCTTACGCTCAACGCTTACTGCTTTTCGAATTACCGCGGGGCTGGAAAGAACGGCGTCATGGTCGCTCGAACTGTCGAAGCTGTCGAAACATTGACATTGCCACCACATTTGCAATCTCTAGGCATCTGCGAGAGACAAATGGTGGAAAACACTGTTCCCGATGGTCATGAGAAAGCAGAGCACAATCAAATTGAGCTCCTGGAAATGATCGGTGCTGAGCTAAACATCGAACGACTGCAGCTCACCCCAAGCATGTGTGACTTCAACGCGGGAGAGGCGGCCAATGTACTCTTTGCTTCTTTTCCAAGCCACGCGCTGGATCGCTTCCAGAACCTGACGCATTTCACTCTGAAGTTATCGGCTGAGGTAGTGGAGTCGAAAGCCGATCTCACGGGCTTGTTCCAGGCGATAGCCAGGCTGCCCAGATGTCACTGGCTCGAATTGACACACGTGTCGTAGCTCTACTACTGGTTCTATAAGGTTGACCGAGTCGACTGGCCAGAGCTGATGCCAAATGTGCGGACCGTGCGAGTTCCAATCCGATTCCTCGATGACGCCGTTTACGCAACTCGGAGCCATCAAGAAATTCACTTCGAAGCAGCGATGGATCTGGGGGAGTTGGAACCGCCTGCAAAGCCTTGGCATGCCGGTTCCGATGTTGAGCAATGGTCCTTACAGGAAAGTTTGGAAGTCAAAGAGACAGTTGAAGAGGCTGCAGCTCGTTTGAGCGCGGCTAGCGGCGATAAGCGAAGCATTTCAGTTGTCCACACGCCCCAGTCTGTTGAAGATGTGCGCCGCTGTTTCCGACCCGAAGCTCGAGGGCCTTGGTTCCAGGCCCTGAAGCACTTCCCGTGAAGGCCACAGAACAGATGGAAGTGAAGCAAGTAATTCACAGGGCGGTGCAGAAGGGAGATCTAAGGTTGTCAATTAAATCGCACAAAACCAAGGACCTTGATGCATCGAGTTCCGGGCATTGAGTCCTCAGACCCCGATGTCTCACCTGCAAATTCATGTTCTGTGTGGTGCAACCGTCTGCGCCAGCACACAGGTACGAAATGCGGATTCGAAGAGGACGGCAGGATACCACTGAAACACGGAAGTGTATTGCAGAGTCCGATGTAGTAAACACAGATGGCGCTTGGAATGTCTAGCTTTATGTGTTGATGGGCATCCATTCCATATATCGCCCACCCTTGATCTCAGCCTTGTTCAGAATTGCATCTATCTCCGCCATCTCATCCGCACTCAACTCGATTTCTTTCGATGCCATGTTCTCTTTGACCCTCCCGGCCGTCGTCGCGCCTGGAATGGCGATAATCTCGCCGCACTTGTCGGAATTGCTCAGGGCTCGCACCCATGCGAGAGCAATCTGTGATGGTGTTACACCCTTCTTCTTTGCGATACGCTCGACTTCGTCTAAGAGCCAGAGATTCTGGTCAAATGTATCTTTCTGGAAGCGTGGGTAATGTAGTAGGATCGGGTTGAACTTCTCCACGTCTTCGAAGGACTTGATTTGACCCGTCTTGACATGCATTAGCACCACCCTAATGAATCGCAGCACCGTCAGACTTACCAAGAAACCTCTTCCCAATGGTGAGTACGCCAGGATTGGGATATTCAGCTCCTTGCAGGTTGCGGCGATACCGTTCTCGAGAATGTCAGTCGCCCACAGACTGAGTTCAACCTCTACAGCAGCAATCGGATGCACCTTTGCGGCACGTCTGATGGTCGCGGCGGAGACTTCTGACAAGCTGATGCCACCGACCTTCCCTTCCTTCACATATTCCGCGATGGCTGCAACAGTAACCTCGACAGGCGTGTTTGCAGCTTGCCGTGCAACTTCGAATAGATCAAGTTTCTTCTTGCCATCAAGTACCTTGAGGCAGTGATCGATTCGCTTCCGGATGCCTTCGCGATCTTGTTGCGGCTCCATCATGTTTTCAGGGTTCACCCCACTTTTGATGCACAGGATGACCTTGTCTGCATCCTCGGGATGTTCCGTGAAGTACTCGGTCATGAGATGCAGTGAGTTGCGTTGAGGGTTCCCATATACCTCGCCACCATTCCAGTGAGTCGGCCCATCCTTTAATGACTCCTTGAGAGCGGCGAAGGCTTGTTCGTTGGACGGAATGACTGCTCGCCATGTCATACCTGCGGTCATGTCAGGGTTCCTGCTGTCTGCTGCTGATAGTCTACCTACCCATAAGGCCAAGGCCAACCGGCCCTAGCTTCTGTCCATTGATCTCAGCCATGGTATAAGAATAGGTAGTGTATGCTGCTTTGGTAAAGAAGATGCGCTTTGATTGATGTCCAAAACTCGATTGCGATACTAAGGCTCTTATACTGATCCGCCAAACAAGGGCAAAAGGCTACCACGGACGACGTAGACATCCCGTGCTTCTCAGCGTATCCATTCACAGCCTCCTCAAGTCCTGATCGGACGAATCTGCGCAGTCCAAAGTACTAGCATCTATCCCGTCGTGTGGATTTAATAGCCCCGAGAAATTCAAGAAACGCAAATTCTGTGGCCTTGGGGCTTTCTACGGTCCTTTGTCGTCCGAGAGGCATGTCTCCCCGCGGTAAAAGTGCTCTCGCCTTCGTTGGCCATCTTCCATGCTCGAGAAATGGGTCTCTCGGTTTTCCCAGTGGATAAGAAGATGTAGAATTGTGTATTTCCCGAAGAAGAAAGAAGCCTCGGATGAAATCAATCCGGACCCACTTTTCCTTCCCCTTCGCTATTCGCATCACGTACTCCTCCTTTGCACATCTCTTTCAAGTGTACAGATGGACCCGATTGATCATCTGATCTTAGACAGCACCGACATTTAGTGCTCCATGAAGGACTGACGCTGTGTGGACTACCTCCTCGATGTCTGGTTTCTCCATGAACACATCGTCCCAATCACATCCTTTGATTGTCACCGTCCGATTCTCTTCGATGTGCTTCTTCCTCCTATCGTCCAACCATTTCGCAATCATCTCAACGTAGAAGATTGCCTGCTCAGGATCTTTCCACGCAGTGCTGAAGGCGCCGCTCATCTTCCGAGCGCGGTTCTGAACGACAGCATATGGGAACAGAACTTCGAATTTGAGTTCGTCACTCCCACTACTTCTGAGAAACGCCTGAGCGAACTCTAGAAACGGTAGCCGGATCGTTTTGACAGAACTCAAAAGTCGGGGCCAGTTGTCCGAAAAGCAGGTCATGTCATCGGCCGTGAAGCGCAGTTCCAAGGTATGCAAGCGACGGAGTGGATTAATATGCGTCAACAGGAGATCGCAGTAGTTCTTGCAGAGCCCTTTCGACGTGCAATGATCGAGTCTCAGCGTCTCCAACGAAGTGAACTGCTGGAATCTGGCCAAATTCGGATTCTCAGGACGCGTGATCTTGAGATGGAGATGTCGCACGCTTTGGAAGCCTGTGAAGTGCTCCACAATGTCTTGTAGAGCCTCGCGTGGAGTGGTGCTCGAGGTCGTTCGTGGCCATGAGCCTCGGGGATCATCGACAGGTACTTCCTCCTCGATGCAGAGGTGCTTGATGTTTGGTGGCAATGGAACTTGCCCAAGATCCTCGTCGACCTCCTCGAACGTGATTGTATGAGCACACTCAGCTTTTGTGCTCAAGATCGCGCGAGGAATGTACAATGCGACCAAGCGCAGTCTCTCCAGTCGAGTCATCCGCAAGAGAAGGCCGGGCAGTAAGTCCCTTCTCCAGATCACAGGCAATTGCCAGATGATGCGAGACTGACGCGTATTGTCCTCGATGTGGAAGGACATATGGTAACGTGGAACGGCCAAAGTGAGGCTCTTGATATGATCGCTCATCCTTGGCCTAGAAGTGATGGTGCGACGAATCCATTCCACCTTCTTCATCGATCTGATTGCGGCCTTGTTGCAGTCTTCTGCATGGAAGAGCTCGTGGCCCGTGCCGTCGGAGGCGCAGTATCTGCACCACAGAGCTTTGAGAGCACTGGCCGATGAGGCGCGACTGAGGACGAAGACACGCACCTCGTCAACAACGGCGTCGAAGATCAGGTCCTGCAACTCGTTTGGCAATTTGGAGAAGTGGTTGACTGCCATGATGCTGGGCTCATTGACTAGCTATCGGTGCTATGGATGTTAATGATGCGCCTTGGAGAACATGAGATCTTTTATGAATCTGAAAGTGCCGAAGTTGAGTACAGATATTGTAGAACCCTCGAACTCCCGACTTCTGGATACGAGAACTTAATTCTGAAGTGGATCGGACTCAACGAGATGATGCGCTGTTTGTGCAACATCTAAAAAGCAATGTGAGTGACCAAGCGGTGAGCCACCATTGGATTAGATCTCCCGACTAATGCAGTACTGAACACCACAATGATCCCATCCGTCAGAGAACGATCTGGTTAGATTGCTCTTGAGGGCTTCTATTCATCAAAATTATCGGCCATGTTGCTTTGTCTTAACCCACCAAGACCATTCCTCGACTGAGCTACCTCCTCTGCTTGCTAATTCAAAGCTCTCCAGAGTCTTCCGATTGCTCGATCGAATCCTCGAGAATTGGTTCTCCACCGCTCTCAAAACTCCCTTCCTCACGATCTTCGCGCTTGAGGTCATCGATGAAATCTTTTAGTCCCCAGTAGAACTGCCAGTGATCTTCTGAATCTGCAAGCCATGCTGAGCCGACGCCATCTTGCTTCCACTGGCAGTCAACGATGCTGATGGATCTATTCTCCACTCTGCCATCAGTCCGACGACTATCGAAGATGCGCTTCACGATCTGCACCATCTCGATGTGCTGCTCCACGCGCGTCAGCGCCCGTTCGACCGCGAGAACTTGATTACGAGCCTCTTTGATATCCTTCAAGGCTTGCGAGTCAGCTCGGCGATGCCCAATGTCTCGCTTATTCGTTATCTTTTCTGATGCACCGGCCGCGATCTCCCTTTCTACCTCCACTGACGCCTCATTCTGAGCCTCGAAGATAGCGCGTTCCGAATCGACCAGAAGCTCAAAGTATACACAGTCCTCACGTTTTGCCGACATGAGAGCATTTGGGAGGCACTGATAGAGGATGCGCACCGTCTTGACCTGAGGAATCCGCATCGGCCAGTGAGGAACGAATGGCCCGAACAATTCACAGCAGTCGTAAGGGTATCTGAGATCCAGAATCTGCAAGTCGGGCAGGCTGCGCATGGCATTGAACATATATGCCACGTCATGGTCTCTGAACCTGCCCTTCTTTGTCAAGTCCAGTCGTAGCTCCTTGACTTTGGAGCACGCTTCGAGATTCATCGCATGATACTGCAGGCGAGAAGTCCTTAAATGCAGCATTTCGATGTGCTCGAACTTGTCGAACGCCTCTGCGGTGAATTCGGGGTTCCAGTCCTGAAGATTCTCGGCGTTGTATCGGTCGCTGAAGTCCTCTGTGGTGACATGGTCCTCAATGTACAGCGTCTTCACCGAATCCGGTACCCGCCATCGCTCAAGGCTAGGAGAAGCTGAAGTATCGATCGAGCGGAATTCAATGGCCTTGCCACACTCTCGGGGTATCCAAAAGCCGATCAGACGTAGCGTTGCCAGCTTGCTCAGTTGCGACAGCAGTGTCGTGACCGCAGTACTATCCTACTCTGACGCAATCTCTAGTCTCTGAGCATTGGCCACGACACGGTTCTTTGGAATGAACAGCGTCAGCTCTCGCAGGATCTCCGCTCTCACTGGGTCCGCCTTGATGGCTGCACACATTCGCACGGGCTTCACCAAATGATGGCGAGCGTACGCCACAAAAGCTCTATCGTTGCTAGGCTCTGGGCGACCACCCTCGGACGCATTGTAGGACCAGAGCGCTTTGAACGCGCTACTCGAAGTGCTAGGATCGTACGAGAACATCGTCAGTTCCCAGCCCAGGTGTGCAAAAACGATGTCTTGCAGCTCGTTCGGAAGCGCGCCGATATGAATCATCTTGTTCGACATTTCGGAGCTGGACGAGTGCTTTGTTGGCGCTGTTCGTGCTTATTCTCGCGGAAAGTGCTCTAGTCTGGTATTGCGCTCGGGAAACGTCTGAACTGAATGTTGGCGTAGAAGCCCGAAGAAGCGAAACGCGCGGAATGCGCTGCTGGCGACAGAGGTGGGTTCACGTAGTAGGACGGATGTGCTGTTAGCTCGAGCATCATCAGGATTTTTCGAATCTCTGGAACCTTTTGAACCGCGCCGAAAAACCTGTGTTGTTCCCTGGACTTCCTATTACAATGTGCGTCGTGCTTCGTGCACTCGTTCGTCGCTGCACAGTATCGGCGCTGTCACCGTCGAGTGTGTCGAAAGTGTTGTTGATTCTGTTCGGCGAGCACGAAGTGGACTGAAGACGCTGTGGTGTCTATTGAAGGCGGCGTTGAGTACTGGAGACGGACGCAAAGTGGGATGAAGAAGACAAAAAGTGCAGAGAAGAGCAGGTTTTATATAAGATCCGAATATGATGTCACCGTCGCGCTACAAATCGGTGACCGCAGCGCGCTAACGGTGACTGTTTTGCACGCCTACGCTCCGATGATACTCACGCGTCGCCCTTGGCCAAGTGTACGCACGTGCATGAGGGTATTGTAAAGGCTGTCGTACTCGCACAGAAGACATTGCTTGCAAATAGAGACTGCTCAACTTGAGCTACTTGCTACCTGAGGGAACGGAACACCACCACGGTACATTATGGGATATTTGTGTACATCAAAATGCCATCGACTTTATGCATTTCGGAAGACATGTCCAGTTTGCCAGCTTTGTCGTCAGATTCTCGTCAAACTATGCCAATCAAACTCAACCAGAGGCACCGAAAGATCCCAGTCGTGCTCAAGACTCTCATACAGATCACTGCGCATATCCCAGAGGGCCCTTTCAAACTTCTCTCGCTCTTCTTCGTCAACGAACCACGGGCCGCCCAATTCTCCAGACGACCATTGGCATGGTAAGATGCTGAGACTTCGTCGCTCGTCTTTGCCTTCCTTGCGGAGCTTGTCAAGAATGATCCCCAGGGTCAGCACAACATCGTACACACGCCTGAGACGCCTAATGCCGTTGAAGTAGTGGTTCGCATGAACGTACATCGCGTCGAGTTGGCTCTCGAGGCCGTCCTGAAGGCTCTCATTGACGGACACGTCAGTCTTCAGATCATCAATGATTTTCTGAGAGTCCAGAAGAAGCTCGAAGTGGACGCTGTCCGTGGATTCTGAGCTGAGTATCGCATCGGCGCAGCACAGGAAGGAGAGTCTGAAGACTCTGACTTGTGGCATGAGCTGATGCCATTTATGCATGAATGGTTGTGCGTACGTTCTCCGATACGGGTAACGTAGATCAAGAACTCTGAGCGCTGGTAACGTCGTAACGTCCCAAGGATCTCGAACAGCTCATCAAATCCATGTGATCGTTGGTACTTGATGGTCACGATGTCCACACGTATGCTTTCCAGCCCAATGAACCCTTTTGTGCCGTCGGGGAGATAGTAAATGGCCGGAAGCTTGTAATGCAAAGTCTTGATGTGTTCGAGGCCTGAGATCTCATTTATCGTATCAGAGAGCTCGCACCAGAGCCCGTCTACTTGCATCATGCCGTAGTCTTCTTCTGTTGAGCGATCGAAAATCAGCACTTCCTCGACGAGCAGATGCGAAACGCCAGGTGGCACTTTGACGAAGAAACCCCACGGTATGGTCATGAAGGGGACATTGTCGTCCTTGTCTCGAGGGATCGCGAAACCGATCAAGCGTAAAGTGCGCAGCTGCGTGCATCGCATCAGCAGATCGTTGATCAGCTCATAGCTGAAGCTTGCGGGCACTTGCGGCAGGACGTCGTCTTCGTCGTCCGGATCGTCCACATCGCGACTTGCCGGAATGATAAGCGTCAATTCTCGAACGCGCATCGAAAGCTTCGGGTTCTGATCGATCGCTGCATGCATCACCGCTGGCTTCGCAAACTGACGTAACGCAAAGTCTGCGATGACTATGTGACTGGAATTCTTGGTCGGTGCTTGCGGATGTTGCGCTGCATGGTATGCCCATAGTGCTTCAAGGGCGCAGACTGATGTGTTTCGGTGGTAGACGAATGTGCGTAGCTCCCATCCAAGATAGCAGAATACCGTTTCTTGCAGCTCTGCTGGCAATGAGCCGATGCGGTCCGGTGGCGCTACCATGGTGTATCGGGTCATTAAGAGAGGAGTGAGTTGATCTCTGTTGGTTCGAAGAGAAGGTCTGAGGTCGGTGTGAGGACCGTGCCTTCCTGATGAACACGTGAAATACCCAGACTGGTTCCACTTTTCAGGTCGCGACTTCCTTGCAGGTGAGATGCACTCATAACAGCAGCCAGTTAGCTTAAGGCTGTGAAAAGTCGCAACGAAGCCCGAGGGTGGAGACTTACAAGTCGCAGAGAAATGGGTATCACATATTGTCTACCTACCAGCGGCCTAGATAGCAATCTTTTGACTCGTCCAAGTACGCCCAAAGCACCCGTCAAGCGACTCAAACCTACGCCATGCACTTCACGAATCCCAAGCACATACTCCCTCAGTAGCCATTTATCCGCCCATTGACCATTCCACCCTGCGGCGGCGGAGGCCCAGACATGCTCTCACTCCTCCTCCACGTCGGCGGCTGCTGCGGCGCTGTGCCCGGTGTCTGTGGCATCCCCTGGCTCTCCTCCGGATGTCTCCTCTTCCAGCTCCGCATGATCATTGGCGCCGCCTGCAGCAACTCCTCCTGCGTGACGCCATCTTGAATACTCTCCAGTACCTTGTGGACCGTCGAGATGTGATTCGCAGTCGCTTTGTCGTCTCTGAACCTCGGCGTACCGTCCTCCTCAGCCTTGAACCGCCATCGTCCTTCCGTGTCCCGATAGCACTCTATGATCCTCCCATCAAGCTGCTGGTTCAGACTCTTCATAGCCTCCCACTCCGCGTCCGTGACGTACAACTCAGCGTAGTACTCATTCCTACTCCCACCATGGAAGACCTGCAGCTCAAACGTCGGCTTCGCATCAAAGTCCTCCGCATTCGTGCCATCCTCGTACGCCACCACCGGAAACGCACCCAACAACAGCTTGAAATCAATGCTATTCTCATGCGCCGGCTTCCACTTGAGTATGTGCTCATCCGTGCCACTCACATACGTCGTCCCCTTGCACGTAAACACCAGCCCATCATTCCCGTGCGGCAGATTCGGCAGCTTGTGGTTGAACATCTCCTCCAGCGCGTACGGTTTATCCATCGCCTTGAAGCGCACCTCGAACACGAAGCCCCTTGCATCGGCGGGGTGGCGCGCGTAGAATTGTTTGAGGGGCTTGTCCACGAATTCGAAGTAACGGCCTATGCGCTTGTCGAGGGGACGTGACATGAGCGGTTCGCCGTCGAGGACGACGCAGTCGAAGACGAGGTAGCGGAGCTTCTTTTCGCCGGTGGGGAGGGTGTCGTTCACGAGTTCGCCGTCGAGGATTGTGTTGGCGTGGAAAGAGTTGAAGGAGGGATCGTTGGGTTTGGGGAAGTGGAGGGCTGGACGTCTCGTGTTAGTGTTCTGAGGTCTGTATTGTAGGATTGCGAGGTACATACCGCCATGACCGACGTAGTAGTAGTCGTTCTTGCGGTCGATTAGATAGGCGATCTCTTCGCCCTCATCGCCGGTCGTGATGTACAGAAGCAAGCGAATGCCGTCCGTCTTCTCGCACAGGAAGTAACTAGATGCGCAGTCGCGTCAGTCCACGTATTGCGCATACACACACATGATCACATACTCTTGATTACACAGCTCATCGATGTGCTTGCGTGCAAAACTCACAGGTTGCGCGCCAGGGAATCCAGTATTCGTCCTCTGCATCAAATTCGCAACCTCCTCCTTGAAGATCTGGGCGAGGTGGCCCTCGGCCTTGATGCCGGGAATCTGCGGTACCGACATTGCGATGACCAGATCTGGTGTATCACGCCATGCTGCGAGGAATGTGGAGGGTAGAGAGGGACGCGCAAAGTTTATGTACGTACGAAGGAGGTCAGGGCAGATTCGGTGCAGGGATGTGACACAGTGCGTAGCAGACCCGCTAGAGTGGGCGGCCTCTGGCGGCGGATACGCTAAATTTCAGGCACCACTCGGCGTCTTCTCGCCTTGCTTCGCCTGCGCTGTCCAGGCGCGGTCATCCGTATTGAGCAAAGTCACTCCGACGCCGCATGACATTGTCGCTCGCTAGATAACGCCATCTATTGAATCACTCTTTCTCACACTTCTCCTCCTACTCCCACGGTTTCCCTCAACAAGATCTGCTCATCGACGACTCAATATGGCCTCATCAAACGCCAACCCCGCCCCCACCATCGACAACGAAGACAACGACAAATCCAACGGCGCAGCTTCACCCTGCGCTCCCGCCACAGCAGATAAACCCTCACTTCCCGCGCACAAAAAGACTGCCAGCACAGGCTCCCTGCGTAATGCAGACGGCTGGGACGGCAAGCTGAGAGTACGAAAGAAACAAGCCGTTCTTGTGAACCCCGAGGTCCTTGATCCCAACCACCAGTCCGATGGCGAAGATACAGGCTCAGACGAAGAAGAGGAGGACCCTCTCGTCGAGAAGATCGATGCGGACGAGGACTTGCTTGCGGACGAGAAGGATGATACTGACCAGATCGACTTGGTGCATTGTCGGATCCAAAGTATCGAGTCTCTCAATTTAAACCGCTTTACGAGTCTACAACGGCTATGTCTGAGGCAAAACCAGATCTCGTCTACTGAAGATGCGTTCCCTGCGAACCTGGCGCCTACACTACAAGATCTCGATTTGTATGACAATCTCATCAAACATATTCGAGGGTTCGAGGACTTGACAGAGTTGACGAGTCTGGACTTGAGCTTCAACAAGATCAAGCATATCAAGAACTTGGAAACACTGAAGAAGCTGAAGGACATATACTTTGTGCAGAACAATATCAAACGCATAGAAGGACTGGACGAGCTGACACGGTTGAGGAATCTGGAGCTGGGTGGAAATAAGATCAGAGAGATCGAGGGACTTGATACCCTGGTTGGCCTGGAAGAGCTATGGTTAGGCAAGAACAAGATCAGAGAGCTGAAAGTGCGTCTTCTCTTTCTCTGCAAGATATTTCAGATTTCAGCTAACGTGCCTACGCAGGGCCTCAACAACCTAACCAACCTCACCATCCTCTCCATCCAAGCCAACCGCCTCGAATCAATCCAAGGCCTCGACTCCCTCACCAATCTAGAAGAACTCCACTTCTCCAACAACGCCCTGACCTCCCTCTCCGGCCTCCAACACAACATCAACCTCCGCGTCATCGACATCTCCTCCAACCCGATCGAGCACCTCTCCGACCTCGAGACGCTGGTGAACCTGGAGGAGTTCTGGGCGAGCTGGTGCGGGATCTCGGATTTTAGGGAGGTGGAAAGTCAGTTGGGAGGAAAGGAGAAGTTGCAGACGGTGTACTTTGAGGGAAATCCGTTGCAGAAGAATCAGCCGGTGCTTTATAGGAATAAGGTCAGGTTGGCGCTGCCGCAGGTGAAGCAGATTGATGCGACGTTTGTGAGGGTGGAGTAGGGAAGTCAATGGGCAGAGAGAAATGTTTGAGGGTTACATATGATTTATGAGCGTGGCGTTGGATATTGGTTATGGTCGCTGCATATGACACGAGATGGATGCATAGCATGGAGTTGGGAGACTGGCAGCCAGAGAAGACGATAGATCTAGGTACGTACGATAAATGCAAGACGATGATTGTTGGGCGCAAGGTTACCTCAAGTTTTTGGACGCACTCGGAGCTGGTGCAAGTGAGCTCATTGTCTCCTTTTTCCCGCCACAGTTTCCCAAGCTTGTCTTCCACAACTTTTCTTGCACAGCAACAACACACAACACCAACCGATTTCATCTTTCGAGGCTGTACACATAAAAAAACTGCCACGAATAGCCCAAAATTTACAAGCAGAGCAGTACTACTCGCTTCACCATCGCACGGCTGTGCTGACAACACACAGTTGCCACGCGCAGGCTTCGACCGTCACCTTCACAACGTTGTCAACAACGCAAAGCCAAAGACCTCACTTCCACAGCTTTGACATTTGCGTGAGATTGTCGACGTTTCAAGGACAGTGCTACAGCGCCAATCTAATCGCACTGTCGACACCGCGAACAACACCACGACATCTTACGAAGTTACACCGTGCCTTTCATAACTCTCGTCGTCAACTTCAGGTCCGTCGCCATGTCGGCACTTGGCTCACTCCTCGGAGGTTTACCCAATGAGCTCCAAGACATGGACTTCAGAGGCCTCGGCCCGGAACTGAGCGCCTTCATATATCATCGAAGCACCAGTGCCAGGGCATTGAACGCGCTGTGGGTACAATGTGCGGCCAGAGAGGGGGATGAAGGCGAATTGTGGACGGTCGAGGAAGTCAGAGCTCACACCATTCAAAAATACTCTAAAGCGCAGCAGCTCTTCTTCCGCTAGCTAGCCAAGGGACCTAACCGACCTGCAGTTCACCCGCCGACACTCCTCTTGCCTTACGCTACACTCGACGACTACTGCGGTGGCAAAATGAAACCTAATTGCTTCAGTGCTCATAACACTAACGAGCTTCTGAGTCGCCTGCCACAACTGAACGAAGCCCGATTCATCGCTTTGCCTCCAGCATGGCGTAGATCACTGAAGAACTACATGGTCGAGGTGACGGGTGATACAAGAATCGTCTTGCCTCCTCATATCAAACAATTGTACTTGGAGGAGGCCGCAGACATGCCGAAACGGCGCTATGCTATGCAGTCCTTCGCACAGTACAAGTCACTCGAGCAACTCCATTTAAGTCTGCCCTGTTTAGACGACGATGATGTGGCAGGTCTGGCCAATGCGGGAATGCTCGGCAATCTGAGAACGTTTCGACTGGACATACGAGCCGAGTTGGACAGTGAGGTGTCAGCGCATGATGCGCTTTTCGAGGCCTTGGAGCAAGCGCCCTCTTTACAAGTCTTGGACGTGCGCTCGTTGCCCGATCTTGCTGGAGTCATTTTCGAACCTGGATGGCATCAGATTGTGCCTCAAGTCAAGAAGGTTCGCCTGCCTCTTGTATGCTTCAGCCATGCTCTGGTTTGCACTGCGAACATCGATCATATCCATTTCGAGCTCCTATTTGACTCTAAGGCGGCTCTACAAAGCATCCAAGAGGACGCAGAATCTAAATCTGAAGACTCAATCCGGAGCTCCCTACCATCGGAGATGCGACATGCACTCAGAAAGGCTGAGTTAATTCAGAGGAGACTCAAAAATGTTCAAAGATGCCTGGAAACCATCGAGAGGTTGAAGAGTCTTTTCAAGTCGCAACGGGAACGGGGACGAATTGAAGGTCGCGAAGTCACAGTCATCGATTACAAGTGGCTAGAGTATGACGAATCGGAGCCCTGGTTTTGGGATGAAGAAGAAGATCAGGCGTGCATCGATCGGCTCTTGGGTGTATACGTCGGTATCCAGGGTTTTCCCGAGGAATGATAGAATCAAGTGTGGCTGCAGGAAAGTCTGGATGATGTGATGGGTGGCGGATGCGTCAAAATCAGGAGAGCACAAGTGCATCTTACCTGAGCTACTGCAATTGCTTGCGCTTCTCTTCTGATGAGTATGGCGGATGACCGCGCCAAAATGAATGACGAGGATGTATAAGTTGTACTTCGCCTTTTGACGGGCTTAGCTGGAGCTGATCCACACACCAGCCGATGTACTGCTTGGCTTGAGACCTGGTAGACACTGAATGAAATGCACCATGGATCAATTGAATCGCAGTCCTGGTGCTTCTTGAATACTTGATGCTTGAGAAGCGTCTGACGTTAAATCTGATCAAGCTCCACGAATCGTAGCCCACCAACGCCTCCGAAGCCCAGTCTGACGGCAAGATACAGATGCACTGAGCACGTCTCAAATATCACTATCAGAGGCAATGGTCTCGGTGGTTGCCAGGTAGAACAAGGGTGTCGTCGAAGACGCTGAAGTCGGAGGCTGTTGAAAGTGAAAGGAGATGTCGAATGTCGCCTTATGGCCTGAGAAGACGATTGGCTCTGATAAGGTCAACAACATTCGCGAAGCACTCCAGGTCACGCCACAACACATGACCTAATGGCACTTGCCATCAGGTCCGTTGCTGAATTCGTGTTGGGAGTATATCGTGATGCCGAGTAGCCGTGTCTGGACCTCGACGAACCGCTATCGCAACGCGCCACCACTTACACTTATGATGCTCTGTAAAGTGCATACTACTTTCTCGCCGGAGTAGGCTGTGCCCATCACGCTTCATACAGGATGTATTGTGCCATAGGTCACGAGGTCAAAAGCGAACTTCGGTCATGGGCAATCTGTGGAGATGGACGCGACCTTGTCTATCCATAAATTGCGATATCAATCCTAATCGGCACGTCATCCTGCAAGCCCAGCCCACTCCGATGGCCGCTATTAGACACCTTTACTGCTGAGCTGCGCTTTGGCAATGGATATGCTCATCGGAGTATGTATGCAATATGCAGACAGGATGGCGTCAAAGAGCTGTCTAGGCAGCCAAGCTCCATATTATGCTGTACGCGGACCGCTACCGGCCCTCACCTAAGGCAAGAACCTACCATGGAGGATCAGTGTTATGTGGATATATGAAGAGCTCCCGTGCAGACCCGAAGTCCGAAATGAACAATTCTTCCCTTCAGCTTTTTACTTCGACAAAGCCGAGAATACTCCAAGATGGCACCGCCAACAGCCACCGAGACGATCACTGAGACAATCTCTCATGCGCCGACTATCGTGCCCCTGGTCACTCAGACGCAAGGGACCGAAGCCCCTGCAAAAGTTGAAAGCCCCAGTGAACAGCCAGTCGAGGCTGCACAGGCGCCGTCGCATGATGCTCCAGCACATGCGACTAGCAAGCCAAAAGTTCGTCGCGTAATCGATGAAGAAGGCGGCACCACAACTGCCACAGTATGACCTGGTCAGCATGTTAAGAAACACGTACTGACCTCGCAAGTACCCACACTACCTCCCGATCTGGGACCACGGCGAGAAGTATCCTCCATGGGAGCCCTTCAAGCACTATGAGCATGGCAAAGACGCTGATCCCAGCTTCAAGAGTCTCCTTCCAGAGGGTTCCAAGATCCGTGCGCTCACACCGACGACAGGCTCCGAAGTGTTCGGTGTACAGCTCAGCAAGCTGGACAAGGCTGGGAAGGATGAGCTCGCTCTTCTTGTTGCTCAGCGCAAGGTTGTTGCGTTCAGAGATCAAGATCTTGCTGATCTGCCAATCCAAGAAGCTCTTGACTTCGGAGCTTACTTCGGACGACACCATGTACACCCTGTACGTTGACCGTTTTCATCACATGACCAAGGCTAATGAGAGAGAAGACCAGTGGCGCACCAGACGGATACCCAGAGATACATCTCGTCTACCGCAATGGCTCCCAGTCAGAGTTCGAAGGCTTCCTCGCCAACCGCAACAGCTCCGTGAGCTGGCACTCCGATGTCACGTATGAGGAGCAGCCTCCTGGCACCACCTTCCTGGTCATTCTTGATACTCCAGAAGTGGGCGGTGATACTGCTTTCGTGAACCATGTCGAAGCATACAATCGTCTTTCGCCGGCGCTCAAGGAGCGCCTCCATGGATTGACGGCTGTTCATTCTGGCTTCGAGCAAGCTGAGTTCAGCCGCTCGCGTGGAGGCGTTGTGAGAAGAGAGCCAGTGAAGCATTCCCATCCGTTGGTGCGAACGCACCCTGCTACTGGCGAGAAGGCTCTATTCGTAAATGGTGGCTGTATGTTTTCCCTTCCAGATGTTTCTTGATCTCCAATGCGACTAACACATTGCACAATAGTTACACGTAGCATCGACGGCTTGAAGAAGGAGGAGTCAGACTACCTACTCAAGTTTCTGCTCGACCACATCGGGCGCGGTATCGATTACCAGGCAAGAGTTCGATGGGAACCAAAGACAGTCGTGGTCTGGGACAATAGAGTGACGAGCCATTCCGCGATCGTTGACTGGGTTACTGGAGAGAGGCGACATCTTGCGAGGATCACGCCGCAAGCTGAACGACCATATGAGACGCCTTACGTGCCGGAGCAGAGAGCGTAAAGGTGCTTGCTCTCATATATCGATTGTTCCGGTCGCTGTTCGCGCCATTGATTGGCAGCCTAGCGATCAGCTTTTACAATATCAACTATTCGATGCTATCCAAACAGCAGTGGTTGCCAAAAGCCTCTACCATTTGTCATTCACAATCCTGTTCTTGCTCGTTCATGTTCGTGCTTAAGAAGCCCTCTTCTGTGAAGTGGCTCCCCAGACCCACCTCTCTCCAGGCCGCCTGCCCTTGTATATACACCCAGTCACCTTTGACACGAGCATCTTGAACGTCACTTTTGCAAACCATGCACAGGGCACCTTCCGTCGATTACTGAGACGCGTCTGCCTACCCGTCACGTGTGTCAACAATAGGATGGCTTGCCATTGTCAACATGCTTATCACCTCTCAAGAACCGACTTTCTTCTCAACTTCGGCAGCGTCGACAGGCCTTTCATCAACAACAACGGCGGCTCTACTGAAGACCTTTCCAAGCTTTTTCTGATACTACCGCCCTCACAATGGCTGCAACCACGATATCCACGATGCCGCCACCTTCGAGGGACCACATTCTGGACCTTCCGAACGAGCTTTTTGACATGATCCTCGCGCTTCTCGATTGGGATGAGATTTATGTCTTCTACATGACCAGGGAGAAGAACGATGCGGCCAAGGCCGCATTATGGCCCCGATACTGCACAGAAGGGCTGCAGATCTGGGATCACGAGCAAAACTTCCTGGAGGCAAACGAAAGGAAGGAGATGAGAAAGCCAGAGCGGTTGCTACACAGCATCCTGTCGAACCCAGATGTGGGTTCTGAACTTCGAGAGCTCTTCCTTGCAGTACCGAGTGCTCGTCAGGCGCAGCCACACCCATCCGACTCACCATCGCAAGTTCCGAGACTGGACATGCCAACCTGGTGGTCGTCTATTCTTCTCAACTGGCTGTTCCGCGAACTCAAGAATCTTCGCAAGCTGCATCTGCGTGGCTTCTGGATCGAGAGGCAGAGTGAATGGAGGGAGACCAACAACTTCTCGTATCCGCCGCAGTACCTTGCAGAGCCGATCGTACTACCAAACAGCCTGGAAGAGCTGCGAATCGATGAGGCATACACGTATGACCGTGTCGAGATGTCGGTAGCACAACGATTTCTCTCCAGCCTGCGCCCGTCCGAGCACTCGAACATGTGTGCTGTTGCGGACCAGTTCGACAGCTTCAATATGATCGCCAGCTACCACTTTAGCGCGCCATACTTCGAGGACAACGTGTTCGACCACCTCTCGAAGTTTAGAGCCCTCAAGGTCCTGAGGGTCAGCTGCAGCACCAAGGGTTGCACTGATCAGAGCGAATTCGACTCGCTTTTCCGAAGCTTGCAAGGCTGTCCTGAGCTGGGACTTCTCGACATGCGGATTTGTTGGAGTGACTCCAAGAGCGGGAGACATTCCAGGCGAAGTGGCACGAGGGTATGCCTCAGATCAAGGTGCTCCGCATACCGTTCCAGTGGCTCGCAGATGCGCTGCTTTCGACAACACCAAATGATGATATGCACTTCGAGCTGGTCATCGATGGCGTCCAAGCACTCCGTTTCGCGCGAGATGGGATCAGGTTGGTGGGCCGATACCAGATCAACAGAAAGATCACCAAGGCTAGTGTCCGCAAGGTTCTGAGTGCGATGGGGAAGGTTCAAGCACTGTTGGAGTGGAAGCGCGAGGTGGGGCAGATCGAGAAGCGGCAGGTGTCCATTGTGGACATGGTCTGGCCGGAAGCTGAGTATGGTGAATTCTGGTTTGTCTGGAAGAAGCATGAGAAGCGATTCCTGAATGACGTGAGGGAGTTCTGCAAAGCAGGAGGGTAGCGGTTTGACCTCTGTATAGGCATATGTGATCTGTGTGAAGTAGGTTTGCCTGTAGATTACACGCCAATGTAATCATGTCCATGTTGCAAACTCTGATTTCCTGTTGTATACAAGTGCAGTCCAAGCTTTTGTCTTCCCTTTGCACTCCAGAGCTCTTCATGCACGGTAGGCTACCTGCACTGTCACTGGCAGTTCGACAAAGAGCTGCGTCCGAGATCGTATGCTCTGCACTCTGATCTCTCTTCCAAGCGTGCTCGCACGTCGAATGCTACATGGCGCACTTGCCACGCTCGGATTCAGCCGCGTGACAAGGCAGTCCTCGGACCGTCCACCTCCGATGAGTCGGTGGTATCAAGCAGCGTATGATCCGTTTGCGCGGAAGGTAGATACTAGCGAGAAGTGGTGCTCATCGCACTGGTGAGACTCTGTGGCATTGCGGTATCTTGAACCATGAAAGAAGCAGCAAGAAACGCCGGGCGTGCCGGAGCAATTCTGATGGTCGGGCCCTGGACAAGATCATGCATTCGTAAAGTGCGCTGTACACTTTCAGCACTTACCTGAAGTCTCACCGTTGACCAGTAGATGCTCTGCTGCAGACCCACCTATTGACCATCGTGAAGCTTGGCGCCTTCCACTTGAACGCAAACGCTGCATAGACAACCAATTTTGCACTCGACCATCTCACACCACAACTCTAGGCTGCTCACACACAAATCTGCGCAATCTGCGAAATTTTCCTTTGATACGGAGTCTTTCTTCTGACCGAGTGACGAGCGCGACACTGGTGGTCACATCCCGATCTCGCTTTCCGCGCACAAGACACCGCAAAGGTTTGTATCCGTAGCCACGACACTTTCCATGCGACGAAGACTCTAATGGCGAAGTAGTCTCGAAATGTCCAACCAGATGAACCCGTCCTTGATCCAGCGGCTGGAAAGCCTTTCTAACAAGTTGCAAGACATGATCTTCCATGGCCTAGGCAGAGAATTGGCGAACTTCCTCCAGCGCCGCGGCACATCCTCAAGCGCTCTGAAGGCGTTTTGGCTCCACTATTGCCGCAATGGGCCACGTGTAGACTGCCTCAGTCAAGCCGGCAAGGCGAGTCAGCACGCCATACGCGAATTTAGGCGACTTGATTACATACGCAAAGCCATCAGCGTGCGTTCCGCCATGTCAGTCTCTGTGAATGAGCTAGCCCTCGTTGTTCCTACTGAGCGTATAGCACTTAGGCCGAGCTTAGAGATCGACGACCGAATCATCATCGAGCGCCAAATGCCAGTAGGCTGGAATGCTGATCACATACGCTACGTGCTGGACAGTCTTCCGAGTCTTGAGTGCCTACGCCTGTATGCGCTTCGCATTCCTCGAGATGACCAGGTCACCATTCCCTTCGTCGACATCCGCCGCTCGACGGAGGAAATCGAGATACCTTCACATGTCAAACACCTATATATCGAGGAGGTGGAAACGCCAGACAAGGCAAAGAGCGCAGCAAGGCACGTTCTGGAGCCAGTATCTCCTTACTCACCGCATAAGCTCTCCTGCACTTTCGAGCGATTCCCAGTTTACGACAAAATCAAGCGATTGCATCTCAAGGTGCCATTCCCGGACGCCGAGCTCTTCTGGAACATTGCCGGGGCTCTGGATGTCGAGCACCTGCAGCTGCAAGTGACGAAGCACGAAGACTTCACTCGTGACGATACGACGATCTCCGATGCGCTTTGGGGGGCCATCAGTAAACTGCCGCGACTCACAAGTCTCGACTTAGACTACCCCTGTCATGGATGGGGTCTGAGTCCCTTCGTTCAAGCGTGGCATGATATGGTACCTCAACTGGCCATACTCCGTCTGCCCCTGCCTCTCTTCATGTGTGCTGTTGCATGCATCTCCTGGACCAACAATCTGCATATAGAAATCCAGGTTGACTTCGACGACGTGCTGACCGAAATCGTCCAACGGCGCGGAAAAGAGTCCACCCACAGTGAGTATGATAGCGAGCAATTGGAGCAAGAAGTCAACGAGAGGATGAACAGAATGCTCGAGCCGATCAAGGACATGCAGAAAGCATTGAGATTGGGAAAGGAGAGGGATCCAGGGATGCACTTTCATATCAGCATTGCTGAGCGCAAATCAGCGTTCGGGCGGTGCTGGTTCAAGGATCCGCTTGAAGAGCGCGGATATATTGAGTGGCTGAAGATGTCCGCAGCAGCTATGAAGAGAGATATCGAAGGCATGAGTTCGAGAACGCTCTAGGGATCGGACAGCTTGAGAGAAACCTGAGGCATCAATATATTTATAGCTCTCTGACAGCGGGCAAATCCCTGCAATTGGAGAGCCGTATCAGGGGTGGGCCCTCTCAGCCTCAAGATAACCAGCATCACTCTCCACATCGCGCTCTTTCACCAGACAATTCAACAGCAAATTTCACTGCGCAAACACTCACAATGGTCTTCTGCCACACGACTGTCGACCGCGGCGTGGACACAGACGCACCTGAATCGGAGCACTACCTCCCCGGCGCAGCGAAGGTCGAAAGCCCACCACAAACGGCAAACTGGGACGGTACCACCACGAAACGCACATACTTCACTCTGTACAACGCGGCTTTCTGCGCGGCTTTTGGCGTCGTCGCGTACGGCATCTGGGAGAAGCTGTAGAGGCGCACGAGCAAGGATTTTTCAGAGGGATCGGGCGCGACACGTTCTGATGAGCTTGGGATTTGAAGGAGGGCATGACAATCTGCTGGAGGGGACTGCTTTCTCATAATAGGTGCGTGCTGATCGGGTCATCGAATGCCGTACTGCATGCTAACTCTGGGCAAGACTCTCAGTTGAAGATGTCCATCAATCGTGGCATCTGGTGCACACCCTACAATAATGGTCGTGTTTAATAGCTGGACAATTAATTGATACCCCATACATCGATTTCTGTAAACCAGTGATTCGTATCGTTGATACTCCTGCGGTCAGTTGTTCCCTGCGGATTCATCGAAGACAGAGCGACCTGCGAGACCCACTGTCAAAGGCGCAGGAGGTGCCATCTCTGGATACTGGACTTTGGCAGTGAGAACATCGGCCTGCTTCTCCATGTCTTCGACATCCCATTCAGACTCGATTGTCTTTCCACGCAAGTAGTCTGCACGCGGCGAAGCGAGGTATACGGCAACAGCACCTGGCAGCATAACTAGTATCTGTCAGGTCTTGGTCATGGTACGGCTAATCTTGCAACTTAGAATCCTACTCACCATCATCATACACGCCCTCCCTGGTCGGATCAGCCCCAACTTTCTTCAGCATATCCGATACGATACTGCCCGGATGAATAGTAAAGACTCTCATATCCTTCCTCTGATCCGCCAGGTACATCATAAGCACATCGAAAGCAGCCTTCGAAGCAGCATAGCCCTGCGCGTGATATCCGATCGGACCCAACCAAGCCAGGAAGCTGGAAACATTGATCAGCGTCGGCGTGCTGGAGCAAGCCTTGCAGAAGAACTGGACAAGCTTCGTGTTAGCCTTGACATTGATCTCGAAGCCCTTCCAGAAATCATCGAAGTCCATGGTCTCGAATGTGGCGGGCGTGTGCAGATACGCTGCATTGAGGACGAGTACATCGATCGGTGCGATCTTGGTCTTGACTTCCTCGAAGATTTCGCTGCAGCGCTGGCTGTCTGCAACGTCGGCTGCGTAGACGTACACAGCAGTCTTTGGATGGCTGTTTTGGAGCTCGTCGCGAACGGTGTTCAGGGCTTCGAGCTCTCGACCGAGGATGATTATGTTCTTTGCTCCGGCTATGGCGAAGGATGTTGTGATAGCTTTGCCTATGCTCTTTCCACCGCCAGTGATGAGGACAGTCTTGCCAGCAGCAGAGATGTCTGGCCGTGATGGGTCGATAGCAGGGTAGACGTTCTGATGGTAGCGAAACTTGAAGGATGGTGTCGCCATGGTGGGGAAGTGTACGATGATTCAGAATGAGCAGGAAACTGATCGATCGAAAAGGGGAAGCAAGAAAATGAACTGTGGGAGCAGGAAATGGCCTTTTATACTACACCAGACCATGAAATAAGAGCTACACCAAGCCAGGCATAGCATTACGCCGGATTATCCCCGCTCTTCTTTACGTGCGTTTCCTTGGCTCAATCACCACGGCCAACATTGACATGATGCAGCGGGCGGATCATCTTTATCAGCAGGGCGTTTGCGAGCATTCTCTTGGCGACGTATGCAGCCAAGCACACTCCTGGACCTATGGTGTGCTTCGAATCTGGATGCTTGCGTCGGTCAAGATGGTCACTTCTGTGCTGAACGCTCGATGGAATGATGTATCACGAGGTCTAATAGGTAACAGATTGGAGATGTCTCTCAGAGACTGGGCTAGACATATCTAGTCTTGTTGCACAGTTCAGCACCATGATAGCAGCAAGCAGGATTTCGTGAACACGATCCAGAACCAGATCTTCCATGTGCAAACCGATGCTGTCGTACACATCGCTCCGAGGCATAGCCAGAAAGCGTTCAACTTCACCACGAATGGTTGTATCTGGACAAAGATACTCTGATCGTATGCTCGAGAGGAGCGCGGGTGGATGTGAAGCTGAGAGCATAGTGGATCTCTTTCCGCATTCCTACTAGCGGCATATGCCTGTAGGGCTGAGCGATTGTCCTCCACACTTGCCTGCCGTCATTGTCAACGCCGTCTTTGATTGCTCGACATCCTCACTGACACTCACCTGGCACGCTCACTTCGCCAGCTCCTTCCTCACATCCTCCTAGTTTCCGGAAGTGGCCACCTTGACTGGTTCATCACTTCATTTCACAGCGCGCGCATTCATCAGGCTGGCTTGTGAATGCCCTCGAATTGTTGCCTGTCACCACTTTCGCATTCGAACGGCGCTTGTACAGGTATAATGTATATCTACTCATAATAAGGACTATCGGCTTCTCATAGCCCACATTACTTTCTCACGCCCGCTGTCGCCTCCTCCACCCTTTACCTCACCTCACGCGACAAACTCCTCCAAGACCACTATAACTTTCATACACCATGGACAAAGCGCAGGTTCTTGTGCGCATGGTCGTGCGCGCCTTCTACGATCCCGAAGCCGTCGTCATAGTCGAGTCCCTGATACGCCACATCGCGCTGAACATACCCGACCTTGCATGGATCTTCCAGAATGCGCTTAAGCAGAAGGGTGCGCTCCTGGCGCAGCTCGGTCTCCTGCGCACCAGCGGGCTGATAAAAGAACATGTGGTTGAGGAGGTAAAACCTGGTGCGCAGAAGGCGGTCAAAGTGTCATACTACTACATCGACTACCGACACGCCGTGGATGCGACGAAGTACCGCTTACACATGATGGGCGTCCAGCTGCGGAAAGCGGCTGGTCCTGCGGAAGAGAAGAAGGAGTACGTGTGCCCGCGGTGCAAGAGCGGGTTCAAGGAAATCGACGTGATAGGCAACCCCAGCGCTGACGGCATGACGTTTCTCTGCTTAACCTGCAACCACGAGCTGAAGTACGTGGAGGCTGATCAGGGCGAGGACGACTCAGGGCCTGTAGGCGCCTTCAATCAAAGTCTGATGTGGATGAACAAGCTCATGATGGAGATCGATAACGTCACTATTCCCGCGACAACGGCAGAGGCAGCGCTTGCGCAACGAGATGAGCCACCGCGGCCAAAGGCACAGCTGAACGAGCACAACAAGGTTGAGATGCCTTCTGCGCAGCCTGTACGACCAGTGGCGGTGAAGGGCATAGTGACTGGACCGCAGAAGATTGAGGTTACCATCTCTTCAGACGCTGACAACACCGCTGCGAACCAGATCGCTGCCGCGGAGGCGAAGAAGAAACAGGCCGCCGTGAACGCCTTGCCCGCTTGGTACACACACTCGACCGTGTCACACGAGATGACTGCAGCCGGTCGGAGAGAGGAGGCCGCGAAGAAGGAGCACGAGGCTGAGTTGGGTCTGCTCAACGCTGAGAACGAAGAAGATAAGAAGGACATCAAGAACGATGGGCTTGAAGACATCTTTGCTGAGATTGAAGCTGAGCAGGCCATGGAGCAGGCGAAGAAGGAGCAGGAAGACCAGGAGGAGTATGAGGATGATGAGGAGGAAGACGAGTTTGAGGATGTCACGACCACGGCTAATGGGAATGGTAGTGCGCAGCCGGATGCGAAGAGGGTCAAGCTCGAGGTGGACACGCCGGTCAGTCAGGCGACGCCGGCTTCAGGTGGTGATGCGGAAGACGAAGACGAGGAGTTCGAGGATGTGTGAGGCATTATTGAGCAAGGGGCATGCTGGGATCGTGAGCACCATCATCACAAAAGCCTGCTCTTAGATTTCCAAGTAGAAGTCATCCTTCTGCTGCCTGCTTCGAGGATGTAAAGATCACCGCAACGTCAGGATCGAGCGCTGGGAAGTCGAGCCATGAGTGACCATCCATTGAAGAGCTGTAAACCACGAGTTAAATCAATGCTTCTTGAATGGGAGCGCAGCAACTTAGAACTACTGGTGCAGAAAGCTCAAATGTCATGATGCAGTCGGTTTGGAAGTTCAGGTACAGTGTTGTAGAATAAATACGCATTAGCTTCCCCAGAGTAAATCGAACATGCCATCCTCTTGTAAAAACAACGCTTCCATGGAACAGCTCATCTTAGTTGACGCCTTGTCACCGGTGGCCTTTCTAAGATCCTTTGCATATTTCTTCTTCACGGCCTTGAGCGCAACCCAGGCCGGCACAAAAGTCTCAACTCGCAAAGTCTGTCCATATATCGCCATCCCATCGCAATGCGTCGCGGACTTATTCATCTCCTTTCGATCGGGGAATTTCAACCAGCACTCTGTAGCCCTCCCTTCAACCACGCTTCGCCGGTCGATAACCACCATTTGCACTTCGTAAGCTGAGAAGGTATCCCTCACGTTTCGACCGTTCGATAGCTCGACAGGTAGGGAATCCTCATCCTGCGACGTCAGCCGCGCTCGAAAGGCACTCTTCTCCCATCCACTGGGCACACGAGACTTCGTGATGTTGACGTATGGTTGCTCGACATAGGTGAGCTTCTGCCCATCCATCAGAACAGAGAGCACCGCGAGCATATTCACCCCATCCATTGCAGCTCGATGGCTCTTGTGCCTGACACGTTGCGGATCACGACCTGCCAGGCTGGCCATCACCCTGTCCAGCTTTGGACGGGCCCCGCAGTCCGCTTGCACGAGTTCTTGGACGTCGAGCCAGTAGGTGAAGTACGAAAGTAGCATCGGGCAGTAGTGCGCCATCCAGTCGAAGTCGTTGTACAGATCATAGCCTACCAGAACCAAGGGGCAGCCCTTTGGTCTGTGACGGTAGAATAGCTGCTGCAGGTGGTATTGGACTCTCCCTATCGAGGTGAAGGACTGCTTGCTGTTTTTCGCTGGTCCACGGTTTTGAGCTCGAGGGTTCTCCAGTATATTCACCGTGTAAGCCTGGATGCCGTTATCGTTGCGGAAGGTATTGAGATCAGCATCTCTAAGCGGTCGTAGTGGTTTTCCCTTTGCTACTCGCACCACAGCCATGCCGATCTCGTGGACGCTGTGAGTGAAGCCCTCAACGTCGAAGGTGACGAAGATGCATTCATCCGGTAGAGCTCGCACAGATGTGATATCCTTGAGGTGCGTCATATCGTGCCATATCCTGCCGAACCTGGCGACGAAGGGCGGTGTGGTGTTTCCGATTAACATATTGGCGGTTCTGAGTTTTGTGTTGCTCTTGGATAATGAGCATGCAGCAAAAACATATAGTCTCGTCTGATAACCTGCTCTGATCACTGCGGTTTCAAAGCTTAAAGCGCATAAGGTGTCCTTGGAACCATACCAGACGTAAGCTGGGGACAGCCGCGGTGTAGAGAATACGATTTAACAGTGATGCCGATCGTTCATGGCACATGCCTATGGCATGATGATGGAGGAAGGCTTTTTTACAGATGTCCCTCATGATGGCCATAAGGACGAGGCTGTCGTCGTAGACAAAAGACGCGAATTGCGCGTTGGCAATACCAGGCAGTCTGCATATTGCGTATATTGGCAGACAGAGTCGAGAACATGATGTTAGTCGATGCTCATTCGATAGATATGCGAATGAACGATGCAAGCAGAGTCGTGGTAATGATGTTGAAGTACTGTGACGTCCGCTCCACTCGAAATCCAAACCCCACCATGAAGTCCCTCGACCTCGAATATCGAGCATCCTTGCGCACACGACAATTCCCACACAATCCGGCTCGACCACAATAGAAACGCCTGTGGTCGCATGCACTTACCTAGGGATTTCTACAGGATGATCAGATAACTGCACGAACGACTCTCCATCACAATGTCCGACCTTGCAACACTCGTCCGCAGCACCCACATCACCTCCCACGACGAAGTCCTCAAAGCCGCCAACAACGCGCTCAAGAAATCGAAATCGGATGCCGCAGCCCAGCACGCGAGAGTAGTCGCCCTTCTCAAGCTCGACCGCTACGAAGACGCTGTGCGCGCATTTGACGAGTTTCCCTCATTAAAGGACAGCGCACAACTCGAATATGCATACGCGTTATACAAAGCGGGCAAGCTAGAAGAAGCAGCGAAGGCGGCGGACAAGGGGGATGAACGAGGATTGAAGCATGTACTGGCGCAGACGACATATCGATTAGAGAGATTCGATAGCGCGAGGAGCTTGTATGAAGAGCTGAATGATGGTTCTGCTCAAGCAGAGGGCGAAGCGAACGATCTCAGAATCAATGGCGCAGCTGTGGATGCACAATTGGAGTGGTCGGCTCAAGGGCATCTTGTTACGAAGAAGCAGCCGTCGAGAGAAGATCTCGAAGCATTTGAGAGTGCTTACAATGCCGCGTGTGGAGCTATCGCACGCGGAGAGCTGGGTAAAGGCGAAGTGCTACTACGAAGAGCGCGAGATCTGTGTTTGGCCAGTGAAGAGCTGAGCGAAGATGAGAAGAAGGCCGAGCTGGTGCCCATCGTGGCGCAGATGGTCTATGTGCTTCTACGCCTGGGACGAGTCGACGACGCGAAGAAAGTGGGAGAAGAGCTTGATGGTGAAGGCGTGGACGAGGCAACGAGCTGGATCGCGAAGGTCAATGGACTCGTAATCAGCAACGAAGCCGGAGAGACAGCCAACGCGTTCCTGACATACAGGATCTTCAACAGCGGGCCCAAGTTGACCGGAACGGACACGCCATTCAAGTTCCAGAACGACATTCTGTATCAAGACAGCGTCATTACGGCTCTGCTCTCATCCAAGCATGACGGTGTCAAGCGCTCCACAGCATCAGCTCTAGAGCAGAGCGCAGAGCCTACCACTTCGGCAGCGCAGAACAGTCTGTCAGTACTTAATGCAGCTGCGCACGCCAAAGGACAATCAAGTAAGGCCGGTCTCAAAGCAGTACTTCCGCTTCTCGAAGAGAGACCAACAGATGTCGGACTCCTCCTCACAGTCGTGCACCTCTACTGCCTGACGAATAACCACGGCTCAGCCATCGCCCTGCTCGAGTCCTTCTTCACTCGCCTCGAAGCAAGCGGCAAGTCCAAACCCGGCGACCTAGATGTGCGCCACGCACCAGGCCTAGTCGCCGTCCTCGACTCTCTATACACGAAGCAAAATCGCAACGCAGGCGTCAAGACCGAGCTCTCCCGCGCAGCCTCCTACTGGCGTTCACGCCGGAAAGCCGACTCCAGCATCCCCCTCCCCGTCTCCTTCCTCCGCGCAGCAGGCACCGCCCTCCTCGCCAGCGGCAGCAGCGACAACACCGCAGACGCCCAAACCGCAACAGAAATCTTCAAAGATCTGCACGATCTCGACCCGAACGACCGCGCCTCAACAGCAGGTCTAATCGCCAGTCTAGCCCTTACCTCCTCTCCCTCCGCCATACCATCCGACCTCCTCAAATCACTCACGCCCTCCTCCCGCCTCACAGCCGACATCGACGCCCTCGCCCTCGAAGAAGCCGGTATACCCTCGCTCCCAACCTCACACGCACAAGGCACATCCAAGAAGCACGCCGCGCCCACAGACGCCACGAAGAAGAAGCGCACGAAACTCAGCAAGAAGCGGACGCCGAAGGATTTCGTGCCGGGCAAGGAGAACACGGATAAGGAGCGGTGGCTGCCGTTGAGGGATCGGAGTTACTGGCGGCCGAAGGGGAAGAAGAAGGGGAAGGGCAAGGGTATGGATTTGACGCAGGGAGGTGCTGTGGATGAGAGCCTGGCTGCCGGAGGTGGCGGAGGTGGGAAGGTTGTGCAGCAGCAACAGGGTGGAGGTGGCGGAGGAAACAAGGCGAAAAAGGGAAAGAAGAAGAGGTGATCTAGAAGTCTATGAAGCATGCGTGAAGCGTGAGCTCTTCGAAAAGCACAGCATTGTAGATATCTGAACGATATGATCAAGACAGTGGCACATGCAAAGAAAATGCTGTGGCACTCATTGAATTGAGTCACTAACTACACGTCGTTGCGCGATGATAGCTCGCACAAGTCATTCCATCCTCGTCCATAGTTCATATATGTCATCGATGAGGGTATCTAAGGTCGTGGTGTGATGCATGATGTCCGTCAACTGCTCATTCCACTATGCCACCAGAAACGCCATACGGAAACGGATTATGAATCCAGATCGTCAGTGTCTAGCTCGCACAGGTGTAGTGAAAAACGCCGTCGCTTATATGCAAAATAAGAGCCGAAAGTGTGTCCCCCTAGGATCATGCCTTAACTGCGGCTGGCCGCATGGGCACCTCTGTAGTATGCGGTTGACTGCCGGGCGTGTCCCTGGTTTCCGACACTGGAGCCACAGGTGTTGCTTTATCTTCTGCCTTGTCTGTAGCCGTAGCCTCTTTGACGGCTTGATTCACCTCTTCCGTGGCAACCTTCTGCCATTGCTCTCTCGCACCTTGGTCAATGAGACCGCCCGACTCCCAAATCTTGTCGTAAAGCATGCGCGAAACGCTCTTGTTAATGGCTGTGTACTTGTCTTTGTCCAACTCTTTGCGATGATAGTATGGCTTTAGTGCTGCAGCGACCATGTTCGTGATCTGATCTTTCATCTCATATGATATCGACATCGGTGCGCGCACTGGCGAGTGACTCGGTGATTGGTCTGGTGAGCTCGATACATGTCGTGAAGCATGCCTCGAGGGTAGCTTGCGCTGTGAACGACCTCTTGCTCGCTCGACGGCAGGCTCATCTACAGCGGGCGAGAACGGAGAGAATTCCGGAGCAGGCGGGAAGATGGGCGATATCGTAGAAGCAAGGGGCGGTGGAGAAGCAGGTCTCGTAATTGGTGAGTGAGGTGGAGGTGTCATGTAGCGTGGAGTCGGGTGGTTCGAAGCGGCAGGTGACGTGGCAGGTGATTGCGGTGAGGGAGAACGTTCCGGACCAGAGCCGGCATCGTCATAGTCGTTGAATGCGTCGTCTTCCGAGCCTGATACTCCGCCAGGATGCGATTCCACTTCGTTCAGCAGTGATTGCAGGAACGTAGTGCGGTTGTTTGCTGCAAAGTTCGCCTGTGCAGTGTTGATTGGTGAAGTCTGGTGCGGTCGCTGTGGGGCGGGTGCAGCCATCCGCGTCGTAGCAGCACTTGAAGACTCGCCATTACTGGCTGAACCTTCTGCGGCTCCCTGTGGACGCTGCCGATTTGCGAATCGTGGTCGCTTCAATTTGCGCTCTGTTGGTGGTGGTGTAGCCTCGCGAGGCGAGTGTGACCGCGATTTTCGCTTTCTGCCGCGGCTTCGTGGTCGATCGTCCTCATCTGTCTTGCCTTCTTCAAGTCGTCTGGCTCTTTCAAATGCGCTCCATGCGCGGATGTCCTCTTGAGATTCAGGCTTCGGAGCCCGTGGAGGCTCAGGATGTCGCAGGATGTTTGCAGTATTGCGAAAGCGTGTCGCAGCGCCCTGGCGAGCAGCCACGTCGAAGCGTCGGCGCCATTCTCTGATCTCTCTTCGTTCTGCTGCAGCGGAGCGCTCTGCGGCTGCAGCGTCCTCTTCCTCGTCAAAAGGAAAGTCGATGTCGAAATGTAGACGGTCAAAGATTGAGCGCCACGCACGCTCCCAGCCCACTTCACGAATGGGCCGACGAATTCGTCTGCGGCGGTTGGAGCCTGCTGCTGTCGTGCGATAGTTTTGTGCAAGGATTTGAGGATCTTCCTGGCAGGTGTAGCAAAACCACGATCCTCTCGGTACAGAGTCAAGACCAGCACAAAAGACGTGCGTAGTATTGTTGCAGCCGTCGCAAAGCAGAAGATCACTTTCGTTACCGTATGACTCGCAGACCATGCACGGATCTTCGTGGTCTTCCACTTCGTCAAGAGCGTCTTCCTCGATGATGAGAGATGGATCTATGTCTGCAACTTGCCTCTTATCTTGAACAGCATAGGATGATTCTACTTCGCCTGTTCACATTTGATCAGCATGGTGCAATATGACAAAAATAAAGAAATCAAAGACTTACCACCAATAGCGAACCGCAACTCCACCATATTGAAAGTAGCTCGACATATTGGACAAGAATTTGCACGTTCTACCCATGGTTTCAAACACTCATCGTGCAAGAAATGCCCACAAGGGAGAAGTGTTGCTATCAGGTCTGAACCACCACTATCGGGGGCGGTCGTGACCTTAGCAGGGGTCTCGTCTGCCTCAAGAGCGGGACTTTTGGAGTCGGAACTTGAAGCGCCACCGACATGCTGGATTTCGCCGAGACAGATGATGCAAGTGTCGGCCATTTGAGTGTATCCTGAATGGAGACGAAATTTGTTGATATTGAGTTCGAAAAGGTGTCATGAGAAGTGGTTGTGCTGTTTTCGTGGGAAGACAAGTGAACTGAGGTGAGCTCCGCTGTGATGATGGAAAGAGGAGCGATCGTTCATCAAAGCGAGATGGGCCCTGGGACGATGACCCTGGCTCGGCTTGGCGAAGAAAGCGCGCTAAGTCATCTTTGAACGCTGCGCATACCGCCAATCAAGCGTCTGCCGCACCAGCACCCTCGAAAGGTCGGAAGCCCTCAAGCGGCCTGAAAGGAACCAGAAAAACAGCGGAGCCGCGGATCGTAGTGATATGAGTATGAGTGCTAGAATGTGGAAATTGTAGATTTGATGGTGATGAAATAGATGGACAAACCTGGTGACTTGTGCGCCTTTCCTCGCCTTTCTCACATGATATGACTGTTTCACCCTGTAGCTTGTTCCGGCTAGAAATATCCAGCTGGATGGCCCCTCTGTGAGTTGTCAAATCCGGTCCGACGAAACTTTGTCAGCTAGCAGGATTCCAAGGATAAATCGCGAAGGGCCACCTAGGTACACGAACAGGACAAATGCATCGACCAGCGCAGAGGAAGCACCTGACCCACCCAGAAAGTATAGCCGCTCGCAGTGCTTCGAAAGCCAGTTCTCTCTGGTGGGATCACAAAAAGGTATCATCAACGGACGCGATTTGCTGGCACGCAAAATGCCTGGATTTCTATCTATTGACCCGCGTGTGGCTCTCGTGGTAGCAGCCACGGGGTGTACCTTCTGGAGTGGCGAGGGGATAGTGTCGAGTTCGAAAAAGCAAATCTTATGGCTTTGGAGTCGAGCGTCCGCATATGCGTTGTCGATGTACACAAGCATCCGAGTTCGACTGAAAGTGATGCGCGCTCGAGGCGTGATCTAAAACCGACAACCGCCCACGCAGTGAGATCGTTCTCTTGAAGCGTGGTATGCAGCTCAAACGCGTTCGCCACGTCAAATGGGGCATAGGCGGCGCCAGAGAAGCACCGTCAACCAGGCAGAAGGCTGCCTGCTTCAGTGATCGCGGAACGTGGCTCGGTCTTGCCCGAACGTCATACAGTTGTTTCTCATGTCCTCAATCATATCCACGCCTCTTGACGTCCTTAAAAGCACGCGAACATGTCCGGTCGCGACTGTAGGGGAGCCTTTGCGATATTCGAGAAAGCGCAGCGGAAGTGCCTAGCGCACGAGGTATCGTGCTCAAAGGGCGTCGGAAATACGCTGATTCCACTGCTGGAGCTCGAAAAATGCGCTGAAAGCTCGTCGACAGGCGATGACGGCGATTGCGGGTGCCTTTCTAGGACTTGAGGTTTGTGGTTGAGGAGAGGACGTTGGGCGTCCACTTTTGACTCATTTCGCTCACAACGAACTTGGCAAAGGTCACGTGCAATGCAACTAACATGAACGAAAAATTTAAGATCTGTAATCGCTGGAAGTTGTATATATGAGTAATTGGAATTCATTTCCGGGGCCCAGATTGCGTTGACGACTTATGTTCGTCTTCGTCGTTGACTCGCTTCGTCGACAGAGCCGTGTCACTTGCAACACAATCTCCAACCTCTCTCCTCACTCATGGACCCTCGGGCAAGCTAAGCGAGCAGAGATCCAAGTCAAGATCAGACCGCTCCAGGCTTGTGATATTTCGTCAGTGAACGACTTCCATAGTTATGATGCAACAATTTGGAAATTCTGCCATGATACACTAGCTCCATCGTCTTTCGTCCGTACTCTATCCGTGCATACACCAAAACCCATCCATCGTCGCTGCCATTTCTTGCTTTCCGATTCCACTATTTCTTTGAGACTTGCCGCGGCCGCGTGAGAGACACTGTGCAACGATGGCTGCAGAAAGACAATACGAGATCGTTCTACTGGGCGCCACTGGTTACACCGGCCGGTTGACCGCAGAGTACATCACCACCAACGTCGCGACCGATTTGAAATGGGCAATCGCTGGACGCAATGGCAAGAAGCTGGAGGAGATCGCTGCGGAGCTCAAGAAACTCAATCCGGACCGCCTTCAGCCTGGTACGTACACTGCTGCATTTGCATATACCCCTGCTTCACTCTAGCCGAGACATGTGCTGATCACGTGTGCGATTGCAGCCATTGAGATCACGGAGCAGAAGAACCCAGACTTGACGGAGTTAGCAAAGAAGACGAAAGTCATTCTCACGACTGTCGGCCCGTACGCGAAATGGGGCGAGCCGGTGGTCAAGGCCTGCGTGGAGGGCGGAGCGCACTATCTCGATGTCACGGGCGAGATTCCATTCACCTACGACATGATGAACAAGTACCATGAGGCTGCGAAGGCAAAGGGCGTGTGCATTGTGCCACACTGTGGTATTGATTCGGTGCCTAGCGATATTCTCACCTATCTCTGCGCGAAGACGACTCGTGAGAAGCTGAACACTGGCATCACGGACTGTGTCAACTCGTTGCAGAAACTCGTGGGCAACGCATCAGGTGGCACAATCGCTTCAGCGCTGGGACTGGTGGAGAATTACTCCTTGAAGTTTCTTCAGAAGTCCCTCCATCCAGCTGCCCTTACTCCAATTCCCGCACCAAAAGCAAAACCGTCCACACTCGGCATCCTCTACTCCCTACTTGGCTGGCGCCACGTTAAAGATCTCGGTGTCTTGACGGACTCTCCCCAGGCCGTCTCCGACATAGGCATCGTCTACCGATCCTGGGCGCTCTTCAACTCAGGCGCCTACTATGGTCCCAAATTCACATTCACGGAGTTCATGCGCGCTTCCAATATCATCGCCGGCAGCTTTATCCACTACGCGTCCCTCACGTTCTTCATGCTCATGTACCTCCGACCGGTACGCTGGTTCCTGCGCAAGTTCGCATACGTGCAGGGTGAGGGACCCACACGTGAGGCCGCGAATAAGGGCAGCATCGGGTACAAGGCTATTGCGAAGGCGGATGAGCCGAAGCAGAGGCGTAGCTATGCTAGCATGTGGTATCAGGGCGGCTTCTACTACCTCACTGGTATCATGCTGGCTGAGGCAGGTCTGACGTTGGCGAGAGGTGGTGATGTGCTTGGAAAGCGCCTGGGTGGCATGATCACGCCGGCTACTCTAGAGATGGAGTATGTTGAGCGCCTGCAGAAGGGTGGCATTAAGATCGAGTATGGCATGCTTGATCAGTAGTGTGTACTGTCAGGATCTAGATGACCGGTTATGTGTTTGGCGTACATGGCAAAAGACAGCGTCTCTGCCTAATGAAGTGTATGCTAAGGGTTGTGTGTTCATATCGAGCGGTTCGTTCTGCGGACAGACGACTCGGAATACGAGAAGATGGAGTCGAACAAGTCTTGCATTCACTTCCCACGTCCACCACTAAATCTGCCCATCCCAACTATTCAAACCCAGCATATCACGCTACATGCTTTCCCATCCCGTCATGAACATCATCAGCATACATATCTGATGTCACGATAAGATGATGTTCCTCGCTTCTAGCCTTTCTCCCTCACGAATCTAAACTCTCGCAGCAGTTTCGTCATCATCATCGTCATGTCCATCGTCTCGTCACAAGCAAGCAAGCAAGCAAGCAAGCAAGCTACGCAAACAAGACAACATGTTCTCGAACGCGAAGCCAGAAGTCAAAAATCAAGAAGTCCCACGTGCGCCCATCAATGTCAACGTTCTCCTTGAAGAAGTTGGGGAAGAAGTGAATCGAGCATGCCAGCCTCCCAGATCCCTTGCGCCAACACAAAGCAACCCGAAACCCAAATCAAGATCCTTCCGATGATGGTTCGCGATCCGGTGGCCGTACGGCGCATCGCGTCTTGTCGCCTTCTGTCGATCTCAAGTCTCTCTCCTTCTCTGCTCTGCTCCGTTCGCAGACCACCTCCTGGCGAGCATCGCACCCCACGCCGACTCTCTCCTCTTTGGCGCTAGCACAGCCAGCGCGACTCGACTCGACACCCAGGCCACGCAGTCGATCTGTAGAAGAGCGGTTTTGAGCCCACGAGTTGTGGGGCGCGTAGCTGGCTATATCGTGCTGCTTTTGGGCACGACGCGCAGAGGGCGTGCCGGAAGGGGCAGTTATGTGATTCCAAGCCTCGTTCAGGCCACAAGAACAGGCAAATTGCTCATTGCACGAACAGTTGCACCTCAGCCATGCCCATCCCACTCTGCTCCTTCCACAGCTCGAACGCTTCCTGCACATCCTCATCGTTTTGAATGCTGATGTAGTCGCCCTCATCCACGTACTTGAGCTTCACGGCTCCACTACCCAGGCTGACACTGCTCGTCCTCGACAACTTCGCATCGATGCGATCCTTGAGCACATCGTACGATATGGTCATCGGCACAACGAGCGTGGTTGTGAAGGCACCGGCCGCATAGGCAACCTTGACCTTAAGCTGTGTAGGCGTCTGCTGGTTTTGTGGTGGAGAGGCGGGAGCATGATGTTGGTGCATGATCGAGGGAGGAGTCTGCGTGCGCGAGTGCGAGTACGAAGCTGCATGTTGAAGAGTGGGCGGCTCCATCATGCGTGCATCGATACTGCCAGGTGTGCCGATGCGATCGACATTCGTTATTGCGCGCGAGAGCTGTGGAGGCGCGTATTGTCCCCCTTGGTAGTCGAGGCCAACTTGTGGCATACTCCTTGGTGGGCCATCCATCCTTTCGCGTTGTTGCTGGATACCCGGTGACTGTGTATTTGGTCGCAAAGGCAGTCCAACATGCTGTGCTGGGTGCGCTGCCATCGAAGCTGGCGAGCCATTGCCCTGCCTTCCCACGATCCCGGGCTGGTACGCATAATGCGCAGGGAACGCTGGCATATCAGGCACACCCGGCTGGCTCGGATCAGGCAATCGCCTGGGACCAACCGGATTCTGAATGTCCGGACTGCTCGCCGAGCGCATCCTCGCATTCTGAGCAGAGTTCATACTCGGTGGTAGCGACGGACGCTGTGCGCCCCGGTTCTGGTAGCCATTCAGCTCCCTTGAACCCTGTCGCGGCATTGCAGGCGCTGTGAAACGGTTATTATCCTCGAAGCCGTTGGGGACCGCGGGGACTGGTTGGCGAGGGAACGGGTACATGCCGCTTTGCATACTCAATTGACCACTGCTTCTTGTTGATACTGGTGATTCCGACGTGGGCGAGAAATACGAGTCCATTGCCATGTGGCCGGGTGATTGGGCGCCTTGTCCGTAATTCGTTTGTACGTGTAAGGGGGCTTGTGCGCCCATGGGGAACTGTCGAGGAGGCATTCGACCGCCCATGCTGTCCATTGTGTTTGTTCTTGAGCGGCTACCTAAGCTACCGCTTGAGCCTGCAGCTGTGCTTCCAGACGGGTAGATAGAGTTGACCAGGGTGTTCGCATCTGTGTCATCGTCATCTTCGTCATTCTCGGCATATGGATTGTCTCCAAGGTTTTGATGTCGCATCCAGTCGAATTGTTGGTCTGAGGCTGTCGTCGTCGATCTCGAGAGTGTGCTTGCACGAGGATTACTACCCTCTTGCCACATTCGTCTTTGCGCATCTACAATGCCCGACCACTTTCGCATCGTCTCTTCTGTCGGGAACTTGATCGTAAAATATTCGATACCTGGATCGCCTTTCCAGAAGATTTGGCATGCGTAGAAGCCTTTATGAGCGTTAGCTCGCACACTCCATCCCCGCGAGGGGTTGACAAACCTGGCTTGCTCTGACAGACGGTATCCGTCACGTTCTGCATGAAGATCCTGCCTTTCAGCTGGAGCTTCGTGCGCCCTCGCCTGTCAGTAGACTGCTTGTTCTTATTCTTCTCCTTCTTCGTGTTCATCTCTTTGCAGCACAACAAGATCATCTGGAACAGATAGATCTTATACTGTCAAAATGCATCAGCATCGCCCATTCAAGCGACGAATTCACGTGGACCATACTTCTCTCTCCTCATCTTTCCCGCTAGACGTGCCGCCCTTAATCACCTGGTATGTCCCATATTGAAGCAGATCACCGAAGCTATCGAGTCGATGGCCTACAATTTGATGAGTTGAGAACAGGGCGTCAGCAACACAGGTGTCATAGAAAATCCTCCTACCTTTCCAGTCCTCGACGCGCTCGCGCAGCTCCTGAGTTGCAGCATTTCGTTCCTCCAAATGTACTGCCTCGTTTGTGCGCTCAAGGACTGCAGATGCAGCCTCGATTCCCAGCGTGATATCTGCGCGCTTGTCCTCCGGCAGCTCGCCCTTGTCGCGCAGTTCTCGGAGAAGGAGCGGGTATTTCGAAAGTCGTTGGAACGGCTTTAGGAGGAAAGAAGAGAGCACTGTGGGGTTTTCGACCATTGATCGCAGTTCAGCAGATCCACCCGTCTCTTTCAACTTGTCGAATTCGCGAAGTGCAATTTGTTCGCATCGTTTCGTGTTCGCGATATAAGGTTCGTAAACGGTAAAAGCTTCGCGGTAAAGCGTAAATAACGCGCCCCAATTTTGCGACTCTTCCGGCAGCGCGTATGTCTGCTCCACGCGAATCAAGAACCGTCTTTGGAAATCCAGCAGCGCGTTCAGATTGAGGAAAATGTCGTGGATCACATCGCCAGAAACGATTTGCCGCGTTTCAACCAGCTCTTTGAAGGCCTGCAGCATTTCCAGATGCTGCACGTATGTCCGTTCTGTGGTGACCAGCTCGTTCACGATGTGCTGCCTTCGCGTTTTCTTCACGCCTGCGGCAGCTTCTTCTGCTGCTACCTCGATCGTGTCTTCTATGTATCCTTGCTGGACAAGCATGTCCAATACTTTGTTCACCACTCTTGTGACCTTGACGAATCCTGTTGTATCCTCGCCGTATAGCTCTGAGATCGTGAACATGTCCGTCATGGGAAATTTGAGCTCCCTGATGCAAGCAGTAATAAACTTCATGCTCGCTGCCTGGTCTCGCTTTGTGATCTTGTTCGCAGGTACGCTCAATAACTGCTCAGGACTGAATGCATTATACAGTGCCATGAGTGGGAAACCCTGCCGCAGTGTTCTCCACAGCAATGTGACTGGATCGGCATCTTCGTTGTGCTCTTGCGCGTCGTCCTCTTCCCTCAACAAAGCCTCCTCGCACTCTGGAATGCCCCGTAATCGCTGGCGAGTGTTGACGCAAATCTGGAATAATGACTGGCTCTCGTCGCCGCGCTTGTTCAGCACATTGCTCGCCATCATGGGACCACCATTGGGAGTGGGAGTCGGGGTCGGCATGGGCGGCACATGGCCGAACAGCGTCGAGGACGAGGTCGCGTCGGTGCCGTTGGAGTTTCTCAGGGACGACTGCTGCGACGACGAGGAGAAGTGGGCGCTCGACTGCGACGGCATTGGGCGAGGTGCAGCGGCTGCGGCGACGGCGAAGGGGTTGAGGCGGTTGGCGGAGGCCGGCAGCGCACTGTGCGAAGATTGATGCAGTGCGGTTGCTGGAGTGCGGACGGCCACATCCATGCTAGGACATGCCAGTGGAGCACCGTGACGCTTGGAGTGGGTTTGCTGCACGCACAGAAGTCCAAGCGGCGACGTCGGTGTGCAGCAGAATGCAGTCTATGCAGGTTCGTAAGGTAGCTGGCAAGGCGGCTTTCGGTCCCCTCCCGTGCGTTCTTTGTTGCAGCAGTACTGGTGACAGGAACAACAAGAGCGGGCAGCAAACACGTCAATAATCGCGTCCACGTCGCAAAGCCGGTTTATCGATACTGCAGCGCGGAGCTGGTTCCTGCGAGCGCGAATCTACGACTGCTCGCGGAGGATAGGGAGTATGGCACTTGTATCAGTTCCCAGGGAAAGAAGGGTTGGCTCGCGATTCCAGGGTTTCGACCCTTTCGGGCTCTGATTGTGCAGCCGCCCAAGGACAATGGACCAGCAAGCGCCTTGAACCGCACACAGGATTCGTCGACGGCGACTTGGGGGCGCGAAAGGAACGTGCGATTCGCGGAGGCGCTGACGTATTACGAGCGACACAGCTTGGACGCGGATAGGGAAGGAGAAGCTCAGAGGAAGCAGGAAGAATGGGATTGGGATGGGATTGGGAGTCTTCGGGCGGTGGTGCATGCACTGGGCAAGACTATGACTTCTTGTCGGCAGCGGAGCGGGAGGGAAGCACCAAGAGCGTTTCAGGAGTTGCGAGGGCTTTTGCTTCTTCGGGCCGCGAAGATAAAGTGGGCTGTCTCAGCGGCTTGCGATATCATAAGGCATATCACATATATCTTCACCGTTCTCACATATCTATACGTAAGGGTCATATCGGGCGGGCGCAATGTTGTTGTGCTCGATGTGTATGGCGTGTGTGTATGTACACAATACAATCAATCTCGTTGCCCCGTCCGCATCCCCGTTATTATCGTTTGCGGGCCATGGGAATGTTCTCGCCTGCAGGCTTCGATTCTTCGATTCCCTGCGAGCCACGCGGTTGGGAACTTGGGATTGCATTTTCTGGTTGGTCGCAGGCTGAATTTCCTCAAAGCACAAAGGTGCGTATTTTCGGGCCCAGCAAGTGGTCCAGCATGATGCAGGGCAAGGGCATTTTCTCGTCTGCAGAGAGGGTGGAGGTTGGACGTGGGTTGGTAACGGTTCTTCTCACTGCGAGGGCGCTGAGTGTGCGCTATGACTTGGCTGATTCAGAGGGCAACTCTAAACTGGGTAAGGTTCTCTAGCGATCCACAATCAGATGTGGCCTGCGCTTTATAACCCATCAATGAAACAACCTGGAGCAGCACACAACCTAATCGGCCACCAAGGTCACGTTCTGCACCTGCACCTGCCCACACGACAACGACAGTGACCTGCTGCTTTACCCATTGTCTCTCTTTAGCGTGCACACGAGCGTGGTCCTTTGTTTGTAATGTTTGCGCCGCCGCGGCCATCTACTATTAATTAGATCGCCCTATCGCTGCGCACGACCTCATAATAACGGTCGCTCCCACAGCTACACCCTCGTTGCCTTGCGACCACCATGGCCGACAACATGAATATGCGCGACGCCGCTGGCGCACCCCCGACGCTCTTCCAGCCGTTCAAGAGGAATGATTTTCGATTAGACGAGGGCTACTCGGAAGAGATGCGGAGTCAGACTGGAAGCGAGATGCGCGCGGAGTCGAGGCAAGGCCATGTTATGGAGGCGGAAAATGGACTATCAACGCTGGTGTTGCCGGAGTATTTTGGAAACTTGAATGAGACGGAGAGGAGTGGTATGTTCCCGAGTGCTGCAGCTGCCATGAGGGTGTTGCATGCAGGTGTCCTTGCGACGACGATCATCCTGCCTCCAACCTCGAGAAACCCATGCTTGACGGTTGAGACGAGGACTGGTCAGGTTGAGATCGTTGCGTGGACGACTGCCATGCACCTTTCATGGCCAGACTCTAGACATAAGCTTTTGCTGACACCTTCATAGAACTCGCATACGCACTGTTACGATCGCTACGAACATCTTCTATCGCTGCTATTGTTGAACGCTTGAACCCGCTTCTACACATAGATCCCGTACAATACCTGCCTCCAGAGATCACCTTTGAGATTTTCTCCTACCTGGATCCAGCAACACTGTTACTGGCAGCGAACTTGTCGAAATCATGGCGGATGCGAGCCCTGGACAGCCGACTATGGCGACAACAATTCAATCGGGAAGGCTGGGTTGCAGATACACGACGAGTGAGGGAGTACGAAGCAGAGTTGAGAACAAGATTGCAGCGGAAAGCGACAGGCAAGGCGAAAGCTCGCTCATCAGATGCAGTCAGTGATAGCGAGATGAGATCGCCGAAGAAGAGAGCAAGAGATGAAGGCCAGTTCTCACCCATGGTGAACAGTCCTCTTCAGTGGGCAGCCCAGCATGATGAAGAGGCAGAGGACAGCGGCGTGGAGGGAAGGGTACCGATCAAGACAGAGGACACCGAGATGAAGGACGCCTCGACACTGTCCGCACCTCCAACACCACTTGCGCTCTCGCCGACCCATCCATCCTTAGATCCTCCCGCGCAACCATCACTGCTTCTCAATCCGCATGTTGACCCCATGGTCAACTGGCAGTATCTATACAAGCAGAAGAGACGGCTCGAGGCAAATTGGACAGCTGGCAAATTCAAGAACTTCCAGCTGCCACACCCAGATCACCCAGAGGAAGCACACGCCGAGTGCGTATACACAATACAGTACTCGAGTACACATCTTGTGAGCGGAAGCAGGGACAAGACACTTCGCATTTGGAATCTGGCAACACAGCGATTGGCCGTACCTGCACTTCGAGGCCACAGCGCATCAGTATTGTGTCTGCAGTTCGATGATCGACCTGAACACGATCTTGTTGTCTCTGGCGGCAGCGATTGCCATGTCATCCTGTGGAGGTTCTCAACGGGCAAGATGATTACGAAGCTCGAGAGGGGACATACCGAGTCTGTGCTGAACTTGAGGTTCGATGATCGATACCTGATTACATGCTCAAAGGACAAGACGATCAAGATCTGGAATCGCCATGCACTCATGCCCACGGATGATGCATACCCGATCAAGGATAACTCTGCGTCTGCAAAGTTTCCCACGTACATTGTCGACGTGAGCAACACGCTCGAGAGCGATCTCGCCAATATGAAGCCGCTCAGAGAATATTCTTTGCTAGCGACATTGGAAGGCCATGGAGCAGCAGTGAATGCCATTCAAGTCCTTGGCAGCCAGATCGTGTCTGCATCAGGAGACCGACTCATCAAGATCTGGGATGTGAAAACTGGCAAGTGCTTGAGGACGATCAACGGACACCAAAAGGGCATTGCATGCGTTCAGTTTGATGGCAAGAGAATTGTCAGTGGAAGCAGCGATGAGAGTGTGCGCATCTTCGACCGTGCGACTGGCGCTGAGGTTGCTTGCTTGAGAGGGCACAAGAATCTCGTCCGTACTGTGCAAGCTCGATTCGGAGATATCCCTGGCAGCGAGCTGGAAGAGGAAGCAGAAGCGCGAGCTGTAGACCGCCAATTCTTCCAAGCGCAACTGGACGGCACTCTGAATCGAAGTCGATTGACGAGAGAAGAGCGAAGACAACGCAATGCTGGAGGTTCAGCGCCGAGCGAAGTCTTTGCCATTGGTGCACGATTGCCGCCAGGAGGTGGTGGTAGCAAGTGGGCCCGAATAGTGTCTGGCTCTTACGACGAGTCTGTCATCATTTGGAAACGGGACGGCGAAGGCAAATGGGTACCTGCACAACAGCTCCTTCAATCTGATGCTGTTGTGGGAGCTGGTGGCCAGCCTCGACAACCTGCGGCTCCTGCGCAAAGTGGGCCACCTCAGATGCAGAACCCACCTCCACATGTAAATCCTGCGGCCATCACGCAGCTGAACTTTCAACAGTGGTTGCAGCAGAACGGACACATGCTCACCGCTGCCCAAGTAGCCCAGATGCAGGCACAGATGGCGCATAACTTGCTACTGCTGAATGCTCAGCACGGATCGAATAATCCAGCACAGCCAGCGCAGGCACAAATGCCTCCAGCTCCAGCGAACGCGCCTGCTGGGCCATCGTATTCTGCCGCTGCTACAGCTGGCAGCGCGCACACACCTGCTGGATCCTCGACAAACGCAAATGCATCAGCTTCAGGAGCAAGTACCCCACAGTCAACAACGTCTGCTTCGACGGCAACGCCAGCGCCACCTAGTCTGGCACAACAAGCCATCCAGAGCAACCTGCCTCAGCAATGGGCTCCAGCACTCCCACATCACCCTCACGCTACCACAAATGGCTCAGCCACCAATGCACCACAGCAACCGGCCCAAGCACCGCCTCCCCAGCAACAGCCCGTCAACGCAAACGCACAGCCGCAACCCGCAGCTGCAGGTGCTCACCACCATCATCACCACCACCATCACCATCATAACCATGGGCTGGCGGCTATTCAGCAGCCTACGGGTGCCAATTCACGCGTGTTCAAGCTACAATTTGACAGTAGACGTATCATCTGTTGTAGCCAGGATCCTACGATCGTGGGGTGGGACTTTGCGAACGGGGACCGGGAGATTGAGGAGGCGAGTGCTTTCTTTGGGGAGGACTTTTAATGTTTCCCTTGTTTTGTAAGACGGTGGAGGGGAAAGAATCTGTTCCGTCTTTTGATGTTGTGAGCGTTTCCTGACTTCGATGGACTTCGGCGCGTGCATAACAGTGACGCTGGTTTTGGGTTGCTTTTGGCAGGCTCTTGGGACATCGCGTTGGCGTCAGTACTGATGTGGGACTATACACGTAATCTGACGATGCTTCTTGCTCATATTATCTTCCCGTTCATCTCTATGTTCTCCCTGTCTAATCACGTGTGCGCCAAGAGATACTCCGAGTGGGTTCATGGTCAAAGCTCCTTCATTCAGTTCTTTCGCTCCGCAGAAATTTTGTGAACACCAGAACTTCAACACCCAAACGCGCTTTGCAAAGTCGCGCACAGCGCCTTCGGCTGCAGTACTTTACATGCAGTAGACTTGTGATGAGTAAGTCATCCAGTCTTCCTTTATCATCAGCATCAGCACATTTGGATGAAAATCGCATAACCGCAAATTCAAACTAGAGTCTTTGATCTCTACGGAGACATGAAACTGTATTGCACGTCAGACTGATCTTTGCTGCTTCTTGCTGCTCACACTTCACTGGAAGATGGTTTGGACAGCTTGCTAACAGACACCAAGTGAACAGACGATGTAGATTTTCGAGCTGTTGCTCGCCAAAGCCTCCAAACTCGAAAACCAACTATCAGTGTACGTTTCTCCATCAACACACGACATCCTACATCACCATACACGGTTCAATGATGAAACAAATCTTATCTACAATATACGCTGGAATTACCGGCTGAGACCATCAGGTCATTGATGTTGCTTAGAGGCTGTTACTGATTGAAACCTCCCTCACCTACGTCTGTTCACGCATAATTCGGACAGACATGATCCGCTAACGTGTGCCAACGAACAGGAAATGTATGGCTCTTCCCCGTAATTCGCCCTCGCATCGACGCACACACCAGCCTTTTCTTGATGAAGCACAGCACTGGGCTCCGACATTTTCCCATGAGTAGACACGCTATTCTGCGGCCGGCCTAGAAAACCATGCCCACTGATCTATGGCACAACAGCACACTGGCTTCTTCAACACGGCTCGAAGATTGGGTGCTGATGAGGACAACAGATGCCTTGACATGATAATCGTGCGTGCCTGCTGTCGTGATGTGAGGTAAGTTATTTCACTGTTCCCTCCCACCCTTCTGATGAGACACCTTTAGATGACGAGTCTGATTCGGGATTCCCGATGACGAGACTCTTTTTACAATTCCATTCATGCATTCCTGAATCATAACTTTACTTCTCATCTGCTCGCATCTCCTCTGTGTGAGCATAGCTGACGAAAGTGCAGATAACAACAGCCTGTAATAAGCACGTTCTCCGACCGGACGATGATGCGCACCGAATGTGAGTATGACTCAGATCTCTACCTCCATCAGATGATGATACAACCAAAACACAAAGACAAGCATATGTCCAAGTCGCTTGCGGCGAAGACGAGATGTTACACTTTCCTGATCACGACACCCTTCGTCTCGAATGATCCAGCCATCCATCGAGGGCGATGCTGACGTGCAAGCAAGTCTAGGTTCTGAAAGCATATGATATCGCCTACCATTGCATGACATGATGTAAGTTTCAATTCATCTCCCACGTATCATATTTTCCACTTCCCTTCAATGATGATTTCATTCTTTTCTCACGACGGTCGACATAGCCTCTGGCCTTGATGATATTGCCCATGACCGGGCATTGAGTCTGAACATGATCCAAAGCTTCCTTCTCGCTGGCGCATGATTCATACATCCAGGCTAACGTGGATCTGAACAGGAAACCTATAGCAACATGATGCTTAAAAGCAACTCCTCGGCTGAGGTTGCCTTACGACTTTCTTAGTCTTAATTCACGGTATTGATTCGTCTTGCTTTGTTGTAGTTTATGCCAAAGACGCCATGCCTGCTAAAATATATACATCTACACAATTTTGACCAATTCCTCCTTTGCTCATAGCTTGGACTTTGACTTCTTCATGCCCTTGACACCAGTAATAGCATCACCGCTGAGCAGGAAGTGTGGGTATCTGAATGCGCCACTGCCTGGCTGCATGTGGTTGTGCCATGATCCACCATCAACGACCAGAGTCTCGCCATTCACGTAGTTGCCAGTGTCCGAGACTATGTTTCTGTTAGCATGCCTTTGGTACTCATCGCCCTGTCAGACTTACACAGATAGACAGTGGCGTCCGCAATCTCCTTCACGTAACCCCAACGTCCACTTGGAATGTGGCCGTACTTGTCGAGGTCGCTTATTGCGCTCGACTTCACTGCCAACCTCTCCATGCCCTCGGTGTTTGCAATTGGACCGGGCGAAATGATGTTCGAGGTCACGCCAAATGGACCATGCTCCAAGCACACTGACCATGCCAGCGAGTCCACACCAGCCTTTGCTGCCGATGGTGCCGCCTGCAGCACGGTACCAGTGTAATGCATTGTCGCGGAAACGAAGATGATTCTGCCACCAGTACCTGCCGTTGGCTTCGTCTTGCCATCCACCTTATGCTTCTTCGCGCTTTCCAGCAGATACGGCATCGTTGCCTTAACTGTATTGAAGCTCCCCAACAAATCAATATCAATGACCGTCTTGAACGCGTTCGAACTCAGCGCCTCAATCGGTGCAAGGAAGTTGCCTGCCGCGCCTGCGATCACAAAGTCGATTGTGCCTAGCTCGTCCACGCAGCGCCTGGCTGCCGCCTCCAGATCCTCTACCTTCCGCACGTCGACGCTGCCGATGCCGATGCACTTGGACCCGCTGCGGGCGGTCTCGATGTCCTTGGCCATGTTGATCGTCTTCTCCGGGTTGCGGCCGATGATGCAGGCGTTGGCTCCTAGGGCGACCATGGCGCGTACTTGGGCGGAGCAGATGGTGCCGGCGCCGCCGGTGCAGAAGACGACTTTGTTATCTGGTGGGAGCAGTGTATGTTAGTCGCGGCTCCATAGCCTTCAATGGCCTAGAGGAAGCAGAGCATGCTCACTGAAAATGCCATCTCTCCACACATCACTCAGGTATTCATAACGTTCCATAGGCATGATGACGACGGCGGGGGAAGTGTATCGCCGGGGTCGAGTGATTTGAAAGTCGCTGGAGGAAGATTTTGCGAGGTGGACAGATAAGCTAGAAGAGGGTCTCGATCCTCAATCGCGCAATTGAACAGCTTATATCACTGACATCGAATAACGGCCGTTGCGGAGTAGTTACAATTGCTCCGGCTGACGCACTGATTCGTTCGAGCTCAACCGAGGTGGCTAAAACGCGTGCCGCGGGCCCTGCAGAATCTGGAGCTTAGTGTGGGGAGGTGCTGCGCTAGCGCGTTGTGCTGACTTGTACGCATCGTGCGGGGCGATTCGATGGGCATCGACTTGTCCCAAAGTGTACGTGCACAGTTGCTCGATGCGGATTTTCTAGGTCTCAAAGCTGTCGTGTGTCACGAGAAGGTAAAGTAGCAAGATCAGAGTGTGCATAGCTTGGTACGTTCTATTGGACAGTGGAGTCAACCAGTTGACGTGGCCGAGATTATGCTCAAGTATCTAAACTACATAATGCGATGCTGAAGTGCTGACGCTTACAACTTCGACTTGGCCTTGTTCTCGGCCGCAACTTGGTCTCTCAATATTCTCTTCAAGATCTTGCCATTCGGACTCTTTGGAATCTCGTCGATGAACTTCACACCACCAGTCAAGCGCTTGTAGCTTGCAAGCTGACTCGAAATGATAATCTTGACACCCTCTTCGTCCAACTTCGAGCCGGGCTGCCTCACAACGAAGGCTCGTGGTCGTTCTTCTCCTGGAAGATCGCCTGGCACACCGATGACGGCTGCATCTGCAATCTCTGGATGTGAGAGCAGGAGACCTTCCAGCTCTGGTGGCGCAACTTGAAAGCCACGGACCTTGATTAATTCTGTTATATGTCAGAGAAAACATTCAAAGACTATGTGTGAACCAATATCTTACCCTTCTTGCGGTCGACAACGTACCACTTCTTGGTCTTGCTGTCGCAGTAGAGGATATCTCCAGTGTGGAAGTAGCCATCCTTGTCCCAGCTCTCTTCAGTGGCCTTCTTGTTCTTGTGGTAACCCTTAATGATTGTGTTACCTCGAACACATATTTCGCCACGAGTATCATAAGCAGTGATATCCTTATCGTTGTCATCGACCAACTTGATATCGGTGCCAGGGAGGAAGATATTGCCGACTGAGCCAGTGTAGTCCATATCTGGCCACCTGAACATGCTGAGCACTGAAGTCGTCTCCGTCATACCCCATACTTGAGTAAAGACACAGTCGTCTGCGCAAAGAGCTTGCAGCCTGTTCTGACTTTCTGCATCGAGCGGCGCTGCGCCACATCCAATGCGTCGCACGCTCTTCAACGAGTACTTCTTGCTCAGTGGGGACATGATGATAGCGATGACGAGTGGTGGAGCCATGCCCAGATCCGTGATCTGGAATTTCTCAGCAGCAGACAAGTAGCCTTCGAGATCGAATCGTCGCATGATGTAGATAGTGTTCCCACTCTTCAACGGGCTCACGTGGACGGCTGGCACTGTAGAGACATGGAATGAGGGGAGCACACTGAGAGTCTTGGGCTCCCAAGGTATCTCGCGGCTTTCTGACACCAACGTGTGGTAAGATGTGCCATTCCAATGTGTCTGCTGGGCGAACTTCGGAGGGCCCGTGGTCCCACTGGTGGTAAGTCGGCTGAGCTCGAGGTCTTTCAAGATCTTGGGATCCGTGATGCGATCCCAGTCCTCTGAACCTTGCTCCATCAGCCAATACCAACTCCTGAAGCCAGCCGGAACCTTCTGCTCGGGTTTCGTGTTAAAGACAAAGAGCTTGTCGCGTCCAATACCATCCTCATCAAGAACCTTGACCAACGAGTCAAGCAATTCCGGCTCGCACAGGAAGAATGACACATCAGCAGTCTTGATGTGGTGTCGGACTTCAAATGGACCATATGCTGGATTCATGCCAGAAAAGATACCGCCGGCTCCGACACCACCCAGAAACAGCATACTGAACATGATTTCGTTGAAGCTCGTGATGCTGAAGCAGTCGCCCTTCTTCAGACCAGCCTTGCGGAAGCCACACACGAGCTTGCGCACCATGTCGTGAGCCTGATTCCACGAGATGCTTCTTGACGTGTCGTGGACATCGTAGTAGATTGGCTTATCCTTGTCGTATTCGCAATCGTCGAAGGCGAAGGAGACGGCATCCTTGTGGGGAAGATCCGGTTGTTCCTGAGATAGCCAAGGCATTGTGACGGAGGCGCTGAAGCAGTGAGCGTGCTCAGAATTGTAAAACGTTCAGGAATTTGAGACACAGAAGAAGTCACGTTTCACGGTGATCTTCGGGATATCTTAACAGATGCAAGCATGAGGCTGGACTCTAATTTTCCAGCCTCGCTCGACGAGTAAGCGTGCCTTGCATATCGGAGCCCCTCACTGTGAGGTGTACCCGAGGCACTTGGCGAATATGGCAATGAAGGGATCCATTGCCCTATCATTGCGCAGGATATCGGCGAAACTGTTTCATGAACGACCTCTTATGGGAATAAGACTTTCACTCCAACAGAGAGAGCCTTGTGTTGCCAGTACGATGATGTTGAGGTAGAGTTGAGCGCTCCAGATGTAGGTACGTTACCGAAATGGAGTGCCTCAGGCAACAATAGCGACGACGCGTCGCGACTAGAGTATTGACCAGAGCGACACCTCAATTACAGTGACCATAACTGCGTCATGCGAAAGCTGTTCCCAGGTCTTTTCAGTGCACGATCGCATTGCCTCTACTCATGGTACACGACGGAAATGTCCAGTAAGCTCTGTAGACCAGCTGAGTGTATCACCTCGGCGACATCAGCCTCACTTTATGAGGATGCGCGTGTCAAAAGCTTCTGCACAGAGAAGAAGCGTAGTCAGCTACCTTGTACTGTTGATGACAGGCTGTTCCATCGTCCAGATATCAGGGGAATCGAGTGCGCTCGAACGCTTCGAACACTTAACATGCTTAGTGAGATCTTATATTCGGCCAGACACATGTCCTCATTAACCTGCGGCCATCCATTCAACATCTGGATCACTCCAGAATGGCTGCAAAGGCTTGCAGCTAATGAGGGAACGCTTTCGGACGCAATGATACACATTAAACACTTCACATGGCATCGTCTTCAAGAGCTTCGGATGCGAAAAGGAGGCCAGCTTTCAATTGCTTCTGGTCAAGATGGCGTTGCTTTCAACCACCTAACTCGCCGAGAACTTGTAAATCCATGTCACATTTCATATAACCCTCCTTGGCGATTTGCAAGTCCTTTTCGAGTTCCTTATTACAGCTGTCTAGCTCGGATTGACCCAGCTGCTGGTGACTCGATGGTCTAGTACTTTGTTGTCTGCAAGGAAGGCTTGCAATCGATCACAGAACTGTTCATAACACCCTGAGCTCATGAACCACCGCTCGCCGCACACACCTTCGGGCCACGTCCACTGCATCAGACCAACACTTCTCTTGTCCAAAAACTCTGACTCTCGCTTCCATAGGAGCAGACGCTTGATGCTTTGGATAGCTTCGAGTACTCTCTGGAGGTCGGCATCATTCATATCGTACCAGTCGTCCTCGTAGAGATTACTCTCAATCGAGCCGGACTTTGCGCCACGCTCAAGCTCGATCAGGTCCATCAGCAATTCGAATCGTACATCGTCTTCAGGCTCGGTGCTAAGGAGAGCGCCCGGGAGAGACTTGTAATTGACCCGAAGGGTCTCGATCTGCGGTATCTCCTTGTGCCACCCATCGAAGAAAGGGTTGGTGGCAGAACACTCCTGGCCAAAACGCAAGTCGAATGTCCGAAGGCCCTTTATCTGCTTGCAGCACCGAATGAGCTCCCGGAACTCAAACTCTTCAAAAAATGGCATAGACCCAACTTCGTCAACTCGAAGGTTTGTTAACGCTTTGAAGCAGACCAGCGGCGCGAAGGATTTGTCGACCTCAATCAATGTTCGTGGAAGTTCGAGGCTGAGGGCCTTGATGTTCTCGAAATGCTTGAAGTAATCCAAGATGTGAGAGGAACCCAAGTAGCCCTCTTGTTCTTGGGTGATCATCGCACGCGCGGCTTCAGATGTGCAGCCTTCGGTCATTTGGTCTTGGATCTCGAGGACCTGGACAGAAGCGGGGACAGCGATGCGACTATTGTGGGGCTACACTCCGTACGCAACATGGAGGTGTTTTCGAGCGACCGATAAGTTGAAGCAGCGGAGCTTCGTCAACCGTGTCAACCTGCCCAACAGATCTTGTATGAGCTGCGTGTTCCAAAGCAGCGGCAATTCCACCGCCAGACGTCCGGTCTCTTCGACAACTTCAAGTCGGGCATTTGGGATCGCTAGCGTGAGCTCCCTGATGTGTAACGCCAGCGTTGGAAGACGGCAGACTGTTGCAGCCAACCTCGCCGGCTTGCGCAATTGCGCGGCTGCATGCACAGGGAACGAAGCGTCTGTGTAGCTAAGCTCTTCGTACGTCTGCGCGACGTCCCGCCACGTCGCTTCCAGTGCGCTCATGCGCGTGTATTTGTGCCACAGGAATGCTACGAGGTCTGGCGCCCTAAGATGCTTGAAGATCAAGTCCACAAGCTCAGTGGGCAGCGTGTCGAGTATACTTGAGCTGGTTGAGGCCATCGCAGAAGCTGGGAGCTGAGTTGTGCTTAAGAGTTGGGTATGCTTGTCCAGGTGCGCCTGTTGCTGAGCTATGTTACGTCTTCGAGGGCAAGAAGTTGCTGAGAATGAGCTGACGGTGAACACTTGTGCGCTTCCCCGTCAGTGTTCGTCGGCAAGGTTTGCGGGAGCTTTGATAACACGCTGTTGGTCTTGTCGATGAAAGATGAAGAGGAGTTGTGCTGGGAAAAGTTGACGTGGGGCGTCTGCGAAAACAGGATAAAACGGCTGAAAATACCTGGCGGCTATCCTCGGTCGGTTGCTAGGCAGCAACGTGTTTGCTCCAGTGCGTCGTATACGTAAGTGATGACGGGAGTGACTCTGGTGGTCTTAGTATTGTGTATATAGAAAGTGACGTTTGGAGAGAGTGACACGACTATTGGAGCCCGTCTGGACGGAGGTTCAGAGCAGATGTTGCATTTGACAGCTTGAGCCTGCTCTCATATTCAGCAAGAGAACTGGAAGTATGTGCTCCCCGGTGCACAACCGAGCATGCAACCGGCAGTGAAGACGGCGTAGCGGGGAGGAAGATGTGCGAAGGCATTCATTGCTTATAGTGCTGTGTTTGATGAGTCTCAAAACCAAAATATCAACCAAGGGTGGACTAAGGAGCTAGATGTTCACAGAAGACATCAGAAACCGGAACGTTTGTCAAATTATCTTCGTTGCCATCCATTGCGATGCTCACCACTACACAGCAGCAACGTATCCACCACACTTGCCTACTGTAACGTTCCCAAGTACCTTTGGCTGGGTCCACGAAGGAAGCGAAGAGCGGCTATCGGCAGGCTGAACGTTGGCTGTGATCACTGATACCGATAGACCCGGCACCTGCTCATTATCTAGCACGCAGCCATCGGACTAATAGCACTATGTCAGTTGTCTCCCCACAAAAGGTGGTTGCGCGCCCGAAGAGGGGTGCGACATACCTTCACTACCTTCCAGTGCATATTCTTCTTGAGGTAGACAGATACCTCGGCATTGCCCATGCCACCCAGCTTTCGCTCCCGAACTCGAGAGATGAGCGCGTTGTTGAGGGAGATGGCGCCTGTCTTCCTTCGACTTTGCTTTTGTGATCCCATCGATGAGCTAGTCAAGAATGTCCGCTTCCCCAAATAGCTTGCGCACGTCCTCCAATTGTTAACGTCGCCATCCACAGGTCCATCGAATAGGAAGAGCGTTGCTGAATCTCCCATGGCCAAGACGTTGATCTCGATGTTGACAACGTAATCTCTTACGTCTCCATCATCAGTAACCAGATTGTGCACAGTCTGAGCAAGTTTCGCAACATCCCTGGATACGGGCCCCCTAGCGAACCTAGGCGCAATCCCAAGTCTTGTCCCGTTGTTGTTCAATGACACCGACGGTGAAGGAGTAGCTGCCGAACTTGTACTTGATGCAGGATTGCCCGCACAACCTGGTCCGTAGAGATCATTGATGACACCCGATACTTGCTCGATAGTGCTATCTTGCGAGTCTACGTCGGCGTAGTAGTAACAGAAAGTGGCCGCCGATCGACAGGCGTTTCCTGTCCACATTCTGCTGGTATTTCCCATAAAGAAGGGTGCAAGCGCTGGCTATCAATTAGCAAAGAAACAGAGAAGTAGACTAAATCTACGAACCTGTTTCGCCATCAGTCCACTGACCCACTGGAACTGTCCACATGGCTTCAGACTCATGGATATGCGGCGTTATCCAGCTATTGGGATTGAGCACTTGCCACATGGTGAGCAGTCGGTCGACCATGGCGTGGTGAAGCCAGAAGATCGGGTCGAAGGCGGAGACTTCCAAGTGATACATAGTGCCACAAGTCGTGCCATTTGGAGAGTAGCAGCCTCCGCCTACGTTGTTGTGTATCTCGTCGTGCATGTTTTCGAGACTTTGCAGCCCTACCGCTTCTAGATCGATGTCCGTCCTGACAGTGCTTGCAAAAGCATTCATGTCCTTGATGCTGTACATTGCCTTATACAGGTCGCATTGCATGTTGCCACCAAGAGGGTTGTGAAGGTCACGTATGGCTGCGATTGCCAGATCCTGTCTCGATGTCTGTAGTCTGTCGTCGTCCACTGGATGACGGGTCGACTGTTGCAGCGTCAGCGCACTGTCAACGATACGCGCTGAAGTCTCTGCCAACATACATGAGGTGTAGTCGCCCAGTTTAATGGAGGAGCAGGGTTGTCGCCGAACTCATAGCGATGTAGTGGATTGTCGATCTCAGTTCGGCCAGTTGGCAGTTGTACAGAGACCTTTTCGTTTGTGAGCAATGAGGGAAGGTATTCCTCGCCAGGAGGCGGAGGCTTTGCCCAATCCCAGTATGGTAGTCGTAGGCTCTGCGCGGCTGACATGTAGCGTCTTCGAATGGCACCACTGGCAAATTCTTGAGTCGCTGCTATCGCGTGTTTACGAAGAGCTCTCTGTTTTGGCAGTCAGTGTCCCTACTACGGTAGGCTAGCCGTCAAAAACTTACTTCGAAGAGACTCAGGTAGGGCCTGTGCCAAATTGCGAAGATATTAGAACTGTGCGGGCAGAAAGCTTCTCCACAGGCTTGACAGCGCGGGACATCTACAGCACCTTTCCATGGCCAACTGTGGATACCTTGGTTCAGTCAGTAAAACGTTGAGCAAGAAAGAGGATTGATCTACGCACTGGCAATGGCATGGTAGCTCGAAGAATCGCTCGTGTTCGCTTCTTGCATGTGCTTGAGACCTAGCACAAATACTTCCCATTGGTCTCTATCCTTTGCCAAATCTCGAATTTCGATCCGTGGTTGCAGGTCATCGCAGTTGGGATGCAGAACAGTGGCCGGATCGAATGCGTTCGTCATGCGAGCAGAGAGATGGAGGAGCGCAATGATCACGGTCCGCCATCTCATTGCACTTCCCATGATCGACAGTCCGAGACTAATTCAGCCACGGAAGGTCTAGCACCCAATTGCTTGCTGCCCAATACGTCTTTGAGCCTCCTGAATAAATCGCCAGCGTTCTCGAAAGAGGCCAAACCATTGCATAAACGGTGAAATCTTCTGAAGCCGGGCATCGAACATTTGTTTACGCGCAAATGCAAATGATGAGGTTGTGCAAGGCCAGCCTCATGGTAGTGCAACTCGGTTGACTCGGCTACGTGCGTCGTACATATATCCAGATATGGACATAGGTACACATTCGCGTCTGACAAGTATCGGATTCTAGAAAATTCCATGGACGAACATGTAAGGCGGTCAATCGTACTTGGCAAGTCTGCGAACTCCGCGCAGCGTGCAGGCGCCAGCAATGTAGCCCCATGCGTCAAGCTTAATTTTGACAGGCAACTGTGTCCGACGTCAGAATTAGCGATATTAAGTATGCCTTGGAACTTCAGATGTTGTCGCGTGTCTGAAGGAAGGGGTCAGCTGTTGCTGCAAGGGTCATGCAAACACATATCTCACCTGTATGCAGATGGGCCGCATACTTGGCAGATAGTCCGATAAGATTGATCAAAGTCCGCCCTGGATGGCAAAAGATGAAAGTATGAGCACAAGAGTATTGATCAGTGCCCATACGAAGGGGATCCATGTCGACATTCGAAAGTATCCTGCCGTGTATACTGCTCCGACTCTGCCCAAGAAATGTTCGTTAGTATCAACACAGGAGATAAGAGTCGGTGAGTTGAGCAAACATACAGGCCTCCAGTGATACTACCTGCCACGAAGGCCACACTTCCACCTATGACAGCATACACCAGTGGCACGATCCATATAACTTTCCAATTCCGCCATTGGATCATGATCGCATAGAACGCGACCGACATGTGTACAGCCGCATACAACACGAGCGTCCACAGCACCGTGAAGCGCCATATGTCGGTCGTGTTGTAAAGATAATTTGCCTGCCCGCCTCTGAGCGGGAACGGCCAATACAGTGACGGGAAACTCGGTGTGACATAATCAAGCCTGGTCAGGATTGTCAATTTCATGCCTCCCAGTCATTCGGATACGCCTGAGAGACTCACGGAGCCGGGTTTGTTGGGGCAAGATTCGAAAGGAAACTGTTTCAAACGCATTAGATCCCAGTTGACGGTACTCTTACAGATGTGCTTGATGGATATGGTACCTCATGATGAAAGCCGGCCACGCGCTTTTGCTTCGAGCCCTCTTTAGAAGAACTAGCGCTATGATGGACTGTGCAATGCCATGTCGTATTTCGACTGTGGTCGATAAGTTCGTGATGGACGTGGCAGAGCACTGGAGCCCTGGCATGGAGACGGGAAGGGAGTGGGTCACACTAATCCCGAAAGGGACGTCGCGATGACCTCGGTATGGATTCCAACCATCGCGACTTCCTCAAGATACGATCGCATACCAAGCGCAATCTGACGAAGCACGAGCATGATAGAAACGTGATCAAAATGCCGGCAGATAGGCTCCTTCAGACTTTGCTGAGGTCTTTGCAGACCTATACAGACCAGCAAGACACTCCGAGGTAAGCTGAAGCTCTTCTTCATGATAACAATACTGAGAGCATCTGTATAGGATCTTGTCGACCGCCGCATCCCTCCTCACAACTCTACACAATCCGTTGAATATCACGTTATTGACCTCTCAATTACTCGTTGCACCAGCGATATGGCAGCGTCCAGAAGGCCTCAAAACATGCCTTCGAGTGATGGGTGTATTTCACTCTGCGATGCTTGCATTGCTTAGGAAGGAAGACGAAGCAGCGACAAAGGATCAATCGCAGGACTACACACCCTTTGCGCCTCATGAAGAACCACTGCCACGGGAAGAGTGGATGCGTGCTGTGATCAAGGGCGCGGATGAAAGGTCATCGAGATGGAAGCATGTGATGGTGCTGGGTGGATTGCTTGTCGGCAGTGGCACGGTCGACGACGAGCGTTTGAGCTCGTCTATGCAAACCACACTGGAGCACGCTCTTGTGCAGGCGACAAACCTCGCACTGGTAGATGTGCGTAGCGGCGACGAATTGGGCGCCCAATGCATCACTCTTGCATTGAACCACAGCTTCCCCTTGCTTTCTGACTACCAGAGGTCACACCTGGACTATGATTTACTGCTTCCAGTTCTGGTTGGGAGCGCCTTTTTCTCTTCCGAAGGACTCCAGGCAGCCTACTTTCTGGGAGCACTGGATCTGGACATTGCGCAAGCCCCAGATCAGTCACTCCATTGGTCACCACAATCTCGATCTTATGCGCAAATCGACAATATTCTCGGCCGACCCCTTGTCACTGCTCTCGGCCCTCTGTCGCGCCTAATTGCGCATGCAGTGGAAAATGTCTCAAATTCGTGGACCATCCAGACCATGATCGACGATGTGGCCGGATTCACCAAGTCCTTGCTTACACAGTGGCGAGGCTGCCGACTATCGAGTATCGAGGCACATGTTGAGTCGCAGGTATTTTCAGAAGAGTCTCTCAAGACGACAATACCTGGCCTATGGAGACTGTTGAGAGTGACTTTGTTTGCTCTGGTGATTGTGCTCCGTGGGGCTGTGGGTCGAATCCTGAATGATCCCAATCTGGCGGCCGACGCGGTAGCACCAGTAGTTGTGCGCCAAGTGCTTCATACTTTGCGACACCTGTACTTCATTTCATCTCGCCTCGGCACGGAGAGTTTCTCGCAGTACACCTTTGTCTACTTGACCACCATTGACATACTCAGCAATTATCCGATTCAGGCCGACGCCTTCCTGAAGGAGATCAAACCACTCACTCCTGGCGAAATCCCATCCTCTCCTCTGGAGAAATGCCTGGACCTGTATTTTCTCAATACAGCAGAGCACTTCACGCTTGTGCTGTCTGCACAAACGAATGAGGAAGTGCTGGTATCTGCCGCGATCCCATACCTAGCCTCGGGTGGCAGCAATCATTTGTTAGCGATTTTTGAGGCTGCTCATAGCGTTATGCTGGCTGTCTTTTCTGCTCCACAAAGTGCCGCCGTGGCAGGTCAGCATCTGGCTTTCTACATCGACGCACTGTTTAGCGTCTTTCCAGAGAACCTGTCGCCACGCCAATTTCGATTGGCTTTCAAGACTCTGTTGAAAGTAACGGCACCACCATCAACACTTTCCGCAACGCAGCCGGATCTGCCAGCGACATTACTTGAGCTTGTGTACTACCGGGCTTTGAATGCGCCTGTGGTGCCACTTCCGCCAAAGCTCACGGCTCAGGGCAAAATCACGCCAGATACACAGATACCACTATCTGAGCAAGCGGTTTTGACCTTGACATTACTGGATGCCTTACCATTCTTGCCCCTGGATCTACTTGAAGAGTGGTTACCGATCAGCGCTGATCTACTATACAAAATTCCTGACGAGACGATGCGGGAGGAATGCAAGAAACGGCTCTGGGACATTCTGATTTCTGGTGAGATGGATCCAGACAGGTCACAAATCTGCGTGACTTGGTGGAGTACGCGAGGAGGCAGAGACTTTGTGCTGTATGGTCCCGAGGCTATGTTCGAAGGCCCGTCAGATGACAGCAATGGACCTTACATGAGTGGTGCATTGCAGAAAGAGGTCAGAGAGAGCAAGCTGTGAGGACATGCAAGCTGAATGTATGCGCCGAGAAACTGCTCGAGCTGCACAGAGCGGGACGTTGCAGCATCGCTGTGCAGACACGAAGCGTAAGCGATGTTGAGTGCATGATCTGGGTCGACCAAATTACCGCGCGGCTCACCGGGCAAAGACCTTGTGCATGAATGTCTGCAGGTCTGATGGTGGCTCGGGTACCAGAGGACTGCGGTCCGCGCCATATCATTCGACAGCTAGCGAAGAAGCTGTAAGTTGGCAGGAATCAAGGAAGGAAGCTCAAGCTGCAAGATGCAAGACGCGCCAATAGCAGCTGCAGGGCCGACACTGCACTAGGAACGAGGCATCAAATCCTCGAATCCGTTCGACACGACGATCAGCCACGCGGATGAGCATTTCTGCGCATTGCCCACAACTTCATCTGTGATCGTGATGGTGAACCCAGAGAGCAGGTCTTGCCGTCCTCCAAAATGAGGCTGAGGTCTGCGGAGAGAATTGCAAATACACCTTGCCGCGATCAACGCGCAAATCGAGATTGGGTTGTTGCAAAGCGAACCCGTGGACGGATGACGGCTAATTAGATCCGAGTGAGGACGTTTGGATCATGCACGTACGGAAGTCACTGCAGCGTTGGCGAGAAAATCATGGGGCGAGACCGCCTCTGACAAGCTCACTGTGGATGCTGCAGTCCGATTGCATAATTGTCCTCCAATAATCTTACATCATAATGACATATTCCCGCTCTTGTCACAATTTTGGAACTGTCTCCGCCATCCGCTGTGAAGAAGCAGCTGAACGTTATCTACAGACCATCCATTGCACACGTGACACGGAGCTGGACTCCGAAGATTTTAGCCTCAGGCATCAACTACCTAGCTGCCTACTCAATCGCCGACGACAACGCGAGTTGACTGCCAATATGAAGATCAACCACTAATGTCGCTGTCACGCGCGAAAGGCGCCGCGCAGTACAAGAAACAAGATGGTGAAGTCTCATTGTCTGGCGATGGCAAAACCATCACATGGTCGCCGAACAAGGCTGGCGCAGTCGCCTCCCTTAGCATCGCTACCGACCACTTGACGAATCTACAACAAACTCCCGCCTCGAGCCCCAAAGCCGTTCTCAAGCTATTTGTGCAGACGCCTGGCGCAGCTGCGGCAGAGACCTTCAACTTCACATTCTCTTCACCAAGTACAGCGCGAGACGAACTCAATGCATTTATCGAACCACTCAAGAAGATATTGGAGGCGCAAAGGACGGCGGCGGTGTCCTCAATGGTATCTCCAAGTCCCACGCCTGCACCAGCAGGGCAAGGACAAGCGGACTCCATGGCTATGGCCCAGACTGTGTCCTCCACATCAAGGGACGCTCAAGATGACATGTATTCTGATGCTGCGCTCCTTGCGAACGTGAAACTCCAGAAAGCTGTTTCGGATCAGAATCCTTCATTACGTGAGCGCCTATCTCAAGCCTTGCGGGATAAGCCAGCCTCCCTGACATCCGGGCAGTTGATGAGACAATTCTGGACGAGTCGGCTGCATCTACTCCGAGCACACGCTGCTGAACAGGCTCAGAAGAAAGGCGAGTCCCATATCCTCGCAGAGATCAAGCCCACCAGAACACGCGAAGGTGACATGAAGTACGACTTCACGCTGGCAAAGATCACCACAATCTACAACCAATACCCCTTCATGGTGAAGATTTTTGATGACCTGGTCCAAAGGAAGAAGGTCTTCAAGACTCAACAGGAGTTCTGGGCCGCATGGATCACAAGTCGTCTCTACAAGAAGATGAAGGGAGAGCGAATCACAGAACAAGACTGGGAGCATCCTCACTTCGATCAACCCCAGTATCTGGCTCTCGTAGATACCGGCACTCGCGCGAAGCATTTCACAGTGGATCATATTCCGAGATTTATTGACATGTCCGGCAATGAGGAGAACCACAGCCAGCGGAAAGGCAATGCACCCGATTTCACCATGCAACCCGCTTTCAATGGTCGAAATGCAATCCTCAACACCCTTAATAACATGAGTGAGAGACTTCTTGTGAATGTCAACCCTTCCGACGACATTTCTCACGGACCTGTTGGGATGGACGAGGAGACGTATAACGAATTGCGTCTGCGAGATTTGCAGCGGAACGACATTGACAATCGGGTTGCACTCGAAATCTCCGATCAACGGCAAATCGCACCGTCGACAGAATCGAACGGCATGGCACAGCTAAAGCCAGAAGACGTGAGAAAAGCGCTCAATAACATCCGCTCGAATGCCAGAATACAGCCTGCACTGCCCGTTGAGCTGGAAGAGGAAGAAGAGGAAGAGATGGCCCTCGGTGCTACGACAAGCATGATGAAAAGCATCAAGCTGCGCGCTTCGCATTCCACGCCAGACCAGGTTGCGCAGAACAACGTGTCAGATAAATCAAAGGAGGGTGCGATTATGGCACACAGCACGACGATCGATTTTCTGCATTACTTCTGGGCATCCTACCTTTCAGGAGACATCACTCGCGCTGAAGATGTCAGGTTTCTCTATGAAACTTTACAAGGCTCGAAAGGTCGGCTCGATGATGTTGCAGAACAGGCAGAAAAAGAGCGACAGTCACAACTGGATCACATTCAGGCAATGGAAAGCGAGATGCCAGCAAACAAGCGACGACGACTAGACAGGTCACGGCTGCCTGGAGGCAAGCAAGCCGTGAATAGTATGCTTGCTGCAACACGGCAAGCTATAGACTTTGCGGAGCAAGAGTATCAACAGACTCTGTCGAAGCAGCGAGCGAGCGCTGCGGCATCGTAAGGCTTACTGCTGCCGATCCGTAGTGCTAATATGAAGTCATATTCAGTTTTCTCACAGCATGAAGCCATTGTGGTGGCAAAGTGCATCAGCACGAAGGCCATCAGCCTCATTTTACGAACACATCTCAGAATCTCGTCCCCTTTTCCCGAAATATTCGGGCTTTGTACACCGAAGGATCAAACATTTCCAAGTTTTTTTGCTCTGCCAGGACGCACATGGAAGTTGTAGACCGTTGCTGAGTTACTCGAGCATGCTTTTTCATTGGCCGCAGCGGCTTGCGGTAGCTTTCTTTGGCATAGATCCTCGGGACCGTTCATCGCTGCCGCTTCAGGCTAACTGTTATTGTTCTAGCCCTGTGTCCGATGCTGTCCTGTTCAGCATTCTGGAAGCTTTTCTGAAAGTTTGTGATACGAAGTTTCCAGGTACGAGAGCTTTGAGGCTCTCAAGGCGTGCGTTCGAAGGAGGAGAGGCACGAATTCGTTAGCTGAGCAGATGCAGAAAAGATCGGCCGTTCAAGGACTTCTGTCCGAGAGCATGTCCCAAATCCTTCTTGTGAAAAGTCTCTATTTCGAAGATCTCTTCATATGTGATCAGACTTATTCACGAAGCCTCGTGTCAGTTCCCAGGACACGAAAATTTAATGCGGCTATTCAGCCGCAGCAACATCATCCCGCGTACCACACCGATCTGAGCAACCCTGGTGATCATGATCAGCGGAAGTTGTAGATCGTGAGGCTCGTAATGTGAGGGCAGCATCTAGACACGAGAGCACATGCGCATGTCACTTTATACATACGTGCTTATAGGACAGTGAGCGTCTGTGCAAGCTTCTAGTACAATATGAGGCTGTCAAGGACCATGATGGTGATCCAACGGCAGACATCGGGACGGTTTTCGGGTTCCAAGTGCAGTCTCGAGGGACATATGTTGACGAGTAATAAGAGCTTGCATTTATATCTAAATTCTGTCGAAATCACTTCTAGGAGTCCGATCAGATTCATTCCCAGCGATGCACCAGAGCCTTACCAGTTCAGCTTGACGACTATCTAATCGCTGTACTAAAGCTGACATTTCATTATTCTGGCAGCGGACGAACTCATCCTAGGCCGTTTCCTCCAGGTCCATATTGGTATCTTGGTCGATCCAAACGAGCAGCAAGAGCATGGAAAAGTGTGGGCGTCACTGCGGACAGCTCCCAATTGCCAACTGTTCTCACTCTGAACCATCCTTTGGAGGCTCGAGAACTTACATCAGCGAGGACGTGAACGATCCCGGCAGGTCTTCGTCCCTCAAGTCAAAGCATCGATGTGCCATGCATCCCCGGTACTGTTCTGATGGGCGATTATATCACTATTACAAGTAAACGTTTGGATCAGTACGTGACTCAAATGGGTCATAACATATGCAACCTATTCTCATACGACTGTGGCAAGTCTGAAGGAAGTGAGTGGAGGTCATCACGTCATCATTTATTCATACTACTTGTAATTAATCGTCCTGGACACGTCGGTCCCTCAGCATCAGTATCATGAACAAACGACCGTGCGTGTCGTGTTGTACCTCCATGGTGTTATGGTCTCGCAAGCAGGCTTGCGGCTTCGAAAGCAAGTGTGAACATGTTCATGTGGAGGGTGATGTGAAAGCATGCTTCCTCCGTGTTGGACGTTAAAGATATCTCGCTAATATGTCGACAGATTCGTTCGATGGGAGAGGGAGGTCGTGAGACTAGCTCGACCTTGGATGGTATCAAGACAACCGAGCATCATTGGTACACAGTCTCGTAGCTTGTACGATCGTGGACTGGATCGTATCGTCTTCGAATTTGGGGCACTTCAGTCAAAGTCAGCTGATTGAACATTGCTAGGCCTGTGCTCAAGTCAACGAGTGCATACTGACCTGGCTGCGGCGCATAGCCCTGCTGATAGCCACCGAAGTCCGAGTGTGTGCTATGGGTTGGTGAATGTGCCCAAGCCTGGTTGGGAGGCGACTGTGGTGGATTGCTCCTGGGCGGGCTTCGACGATTGCGATTACGGTCATCGCGGTAGCGAAATACATGCCATAAGCACCATCGAATGATCCAGTTGTCCCAGCCGCTATCAGTGGTGACGCCGCGGTCGTACCACCAGCGGGTTTCCGGCGAGGCAGCATTGTAGATGCTTTGGATCTCTCGATATCGGGCCGTCTCTGTGATCATTGCCGATGAATAAGGGCCATCGCCAATCTTCGGATCGTTTTGACTCTGGGGTGTCAGGTTGCTCTTGTCTTGCACAGTACGGGCTCGGCCTGCTGCCGCCTCTTCCTATCGCACACGGAGCATTAGCACATCGTCGCAAAGATCATCAAAGCAAGTCTTACCATCATCATCTGGTACAGACGTTTGTATCCTTCATTGCTCTCATCCCATCCCATCCGCTCAAAGAACTCTGCTTTGGACTTGCTTTGTGAAAGGCGAGGAATGCTTGGATGGGTCATGGTGTTGCTGGGGTACAGGGCTACGCGGCCTAGCGAGTGTGTGGGGAAGGGTCTGTAATCAAAGGACGACGGCGATGGGAATCTGTGATGGACCGGGAGGGGAACTTGAACCAAGAGTCAGCAAAGCTAATCGAAAACAAGGCGAAGAAAGCGAAATCATGTGACGGTGCGTGCTTATGGTGTTTGGATTGGGAAGGGAGTGACAACAGCGGCATGCCTGAAATCAAACGAATGAGATACATCCAACCAAGCAGTTCCCCTACCAGTATTGAACCGGAGGCTCGGAAAAGATGGCGCACGGGAGGGGAAGAGAAAGGATCGACTGCATAGCTAAGAGATACCCACCTAGTGAGCTCGCGCACATAGCGATGGCTTGTCCAGCATGCAGGACTGTTCCAATTGGTGTTCGGCTTCGTGGATGCAACGCAAGATACGCAACAGCAGAGCTCTCGAAAAGAACAAGGTGTCAGAACAGACTGCGGTATGCGGTCAAGGAGTGGGAGAATGTTCTGAATCGTCTTTCGAAGTCCAGTCCAGTCCGGTCCGGTCCTTAAGGACAACCTCGACAGTCTCCAAATTGGTCTGCTAGTGCTGCGGGCCGGCAACTGCCACCATTAGCGGATCCATGCTCTCAACCTCTGGCGCCGGATGCACGCCATGAAAGACGCAAGAGGAACATACCCTTGCTTCTTATCGCTTCTTTCGTGGCTGCAGAGGTTGGCAGGCCGACTGACGACAACTCGGTCCGGCTAGCACGTCTGCAAATGCCATGTGTTGCACGAGCTAGCTGAAGGACGGATCGCCAAGTGAGAGACTATTTTGTGCCTAGCAGGGCAACAAAGTGAGCTCAGTGAGCTCGATACGAATCGTCAAAACGGGTCAGTCAGCGGTCAAGATTGTCCGGTCATGCAGTGGGATGCATCGTTTCAATGCGTGGGTCATGGTCTAAGGGATGGATCTGAACTATCACTGGGTGGACAGTGCATCGCTAGATTGACGATTGTATCTGGATTAATGACATGGGTGCAGGATCGGTACCTGTGGGTGGGTAGGGCGACAGCCACCAGCCCTGATCAAAATTGGGATCCAACGGCTCAGCTTTCGTGTGGAGAAACATGCAGGAAGATTTTTGCCATCGTTGGGCATTCATCGGTGCTCGCCATGTCTCCAACGGATTGTCGAACTCTCCCAGCGAAATGATGCTGATCATTCGTCGGCGAAGTGCGATGGCACTGCTCATCACATCGATCATGCAGACTCAGCCGAATGAGTTCCAGATCCAGGATGGAGGACTGTACCGAACACAGCACAAGTCATGACACCGTCAAAGCTAGTCCATCAGCCCTGCACACGGCGGGTCTGCCACGCGAGAATTGAGCACAGGCTGTCGCCATTCTGGCTGACTTCTTTTGACGGGTGGGTGTCGGAGGACACGGCGAGGAAAACGCGAGCCTCTGATTAGTTGGCATCTTCTGGAACATCGACACAGACCATCACGCCATGCCGTAAGTGGCCTAGACCGCGGCTTTGTGGCGCTATAACTCGCGAGGCTAAGTTGTGCTGGACACCACTTGAGGTCACATTTCGCTCGTCCGACAGCAATTCCGCAGACCGAAAGCAAAGCGAGTGGCCGCCTTTTCGCGGAACAGGAACAAACATCGTCAGTAACCGGGTGACTTCAGCTGCAAACGTTCGCCACTGACCAGGCTTCCACGAGGCCTTTGCATTAGTCTGCGTTACCAGCTCCAAACTAGTGAGGTCTCCAACCAGACTAGGAAAACCGAGAGCTGCGAGACGAATCTTTGTCTAACCAACATCTCTCTAAGTACGTATCGTCTACTGCAGATTCGCAAGCGATTGCGTTAGTTTCGCGAGTCTGTGACGCCGGGTTGGTGGCTAAACTCATCCCATGGTGTCGACTCTGTCATCTACCTTGACTTCGATCTCAACGGCTCGATGCTCATTTCGGGAGCCCCGAGCAGGATCGAAGTCATGCTCTTGCAATTCAGGAGAAACCACCGCTTCTGATGAACATGGAGGTTTCGAAAGTAGTGTTCCAGACCTACAACATGCCACGCTCTCGCATGCCACACGCTGCGAAACAAGCCACGTCATTGTAACGCAGTCCGCGGAACATAGGCATGACAAATTTCGCGTCATTAAAATCGTGGAGTCTCGCATGATTGTTTTTTCATTCCATGCACGGCAAATTCTCCGGAGGTTGTAATTCGCTTCGAGTCCAGGTCCTGATGCTCGGAGCACACCGTCTGTTGAGTGTTCTAGAACGTCGAGGACCGCACTATACCTTTTCGAGGCACGACATCTTCTAGGAGGCTAGGATGTTCACAGCCGCAACACACAAACCTTGACGACCACGCTGAGGGTTGCAAGCCATCCGCTCACAAGCCTGAGTTTATCATGTTTCTCGGGTCAATTTCCACGTGGCATGAGGTGGCACCACATCCACGGCTGCATTGATGTCGATGCACCGTCATCCATTCAGCCTCAGCACATGGCATTTGTGTCACTCAATTGGCCGTCCTGCAACACATCCCGGGACTGAACCGTCAGAATGGCACGATTGTGGCTTCTGCAAGATACTGTAGCCTGCCTGCTTTGCAGCAAGCTGAACTGGAATCACATACCCGGGATTCATTGAGGTTCCTGCCGCATCACTTCTCCCGTCGGCACCTCGCTCGGTTGAGGACTAGAGCAGACACACCTCCGCATTTTGACTCTGTCGAGTCAGAGGGGCGATCTACCGCAAGCAGGCATGGAAACATTCCTCCAATTCTCATAGGCCAGGGATTGATCCGAATGACCGTCAGCACAGTGTTCCTGGCCCCGATCATCGCTAACTAAGCAAGTTGCTCAACCGCGCGTGAGAGTCACACCAGCATGCCATGTGTCTGCTCAACCACGTTGTTGTCTCAAAGAGGTCACTCCAATCACCACTTGATGCATCAGGAAATGTCACAAAGAGACCAACACTGGTGGGGGTTCAAGCGTACCACCTTCGTCTATTGATAGCGTAAGTAGCATAGGTTATCGAATATGTCTCAACATCTCCGATCTCTCATCCCCGAGAAAGCCCAGTGAGTGCGTGTGCCACTCGCAACGCTCATGCCACAAGTCTGCGTCCTACAGACCAATAATCCAATGTATTTGATTTTCAAGAGTATGCTCAATGACATATGATAGTGCTGCCATTGCTCTTGCAGAGCATCATTCGAGTTTTGTCGTACGATGTGGTCCGTTTCTGCCGAATCAGGCAAGTGGATAACGTTTAGACGTTTCCTCTACCATTACAGTATGCGCCTTCTTCTTTTAGCTCAACTGGAAGCTTCCACTTGCGAGCGTTTGATGCAAACTTCTCGCCTATGCTGCGAGCAAATACACGCCTAGCGAGACCATCAATCCAATCAATCACCGTTATCACTTCGGCATCTGTTACCGCTGCTCGGCTTGCCGGCCGATGATGAGCTGATGGCTTCGAACACCATCTTCCCTGACAGAAGCAACTTCAAAACTCCTGCGGCTGAATCGCCACTCAAACTCAACAAGCTGCATGATGGAGTTGAGACTTGCGTTGGACGTGGGAGCTTGAACGAGCCGATGAGGTCAAGCACGCAGCCAGCGAGCCAGCACGAAGCACAGATCACCACGCATACGCCGGCGGATTCGACTACTGCGCGAGCCACGAGGTCAAGCCCGCATAACGAGTATAGCTTCAACCAACAAACGCGAGCACGAAAAATAGACGGTCCGATCACTTCGGCTCCGAGCAGAGGCATTTGTGTAACACCTAGTGCTGGGACTGGATCGTTTGGCACACCGCTTTCGACCATCGTGGAGCAGAGATCATGCGCGAGTCTGGACGCTGGAGGGCAGAAATCCTTTCATGGAAATGAGGGTGGACGTAATGCTCAGAGGCAGGCGTCGAGGAGCTTGGATGAGGCCGCGCTGCGTGAATTTCGGAACATTATTGCGAATGCACGCGGTGAAAGCAGCAATTTGTCATCGGATCCTTCGAACGATCCTTTGGACAGATCAGTGGTGCAAGGCGCTCACGCGAATTATGCCAAATGTTTCGTTCGATCGCCCACACCTCTTGGTGGATGCACCTGGCCTGGCGATCGAGAGCGTCAACCTACCACTTCTGTCGGAACGACTCCGATGAACGATGCAAAAAAGTCTCAAAAGGGCATATGGCGAGCTGTTCGCGATTACTTTAGGATCACCACGCCTGCAGCGCATGGCCAGACTGCCTTTTCGAGGGACAGTATTGACGCTGTGAGGTCGACGAGACTAGGCTGGCGGCAATCGCCGAACACCTTTAATCACCGCGGCACGCATCCATTCCACGCCGACCGAGGCAAGAGCCCTCAGTCGCAGTTGGGGAAGGAGGTTGATGACCGTGACCGTAATGGTACATTGCATTCTACGAAGCGACCCAACAGTCCGATGGCGATATGCGTTCGCCTAGACTGTGATGTGCCAGCTGCCAGAACGATCCTTTCTCATCTTCCAATCAAAGTAGACTTAATGCTGATTTGAACAGACTCGAGTGAGATAGACAGAAGCCGAGACGACCTCGCATCGCATTATACTGCCGATGGTGTGCTGATCTACAGCCCCTCGGTCGCCTCATTAGAGACCTTCGACGGCCAGAGAGACGTCTTACCGCCTACGATACGGGCAGTTCAAGAATCGCCAAAGCGGCTGCCAGATACTGTGAGCTTACTGGATGGCACACCCGTCAGCCGTGTGAGCGCGAGACGCGTTCGATTCGAAGCCTTCCCTCTCCCTCCATCCTCAACGAACAGTACAGACGCAATTTCTCTGCCCCCAAAAGCACACGTCCAAAGCTTCCGCTCAGCAGCTCTTGGCTCTCTGCTACCCATCGCAGCCTCACAAGGTCTAGCACGTCCAATATCTTTGCAAGAAGACACGCGGCCAAAAGCTCAACGGCCACTCTCTTCACCACAGCCTCTGACAGTGACACGACTTTGCACTCAAGGTGAGATCTGCCGTCATCGACTCAGGAAGTCTGAGGTGGTGATGGCTCGAGCGAAAGAGAGAGACGCGTTGGCGAAGGCTATGGCTGCTATGGATCCTGTTGATGGTGCGGTCGAGATATCGGAGACCAAGGAGGTTTGTTGGCGGTGTGCTGCGAAAGATGAGCTGCATTGTCTGGGGGGCTTGATCGTGCACTGTATCTGTGGTGAGAGGAGGCGTAAGGCGGCTGTTTCCCACCTCATGGATGAGCAGGATCCTGCTTGGAATAATGTCTAGTTGTGGCGTCTTTGGACCAAGCACTATACCTACACTTTCTAGAGCAGGAAACAATCGATGGCTTCTGCATTCAAAACCGATGCTCTTGCTCGCTCATCCTTTCGTCCAATGGCTTCATGTTATCTTGAACCTCTTTGCCAACTCAATACCTTCAGCAATCGTCGCCACCCTGGCATCAATCGTATACCCCTCCTTCGCAAGCCTCTCACACTCCGCATACAGGTCGGTCAACGGCACGACAAAGCACTCGATGAACTCATCGTCCTCGAGCCGCGGCTTCGGATCCTTGTTGACCAGATCATCAAGATCAATCGTGCAATGGATCATATTCAGGTTTGTGTTACAGAAGCCAGGATCTGTGCAACGTGTGTCATTAGCCATGAGACAGCGTGGGTTACAGGCATTGCACGCGTCATTCTGCTGCTTACGCTCGAGATCGAGGACCGTTGGGCTTGGCTTGAAATATGCTCACAGACAGCAGCAGCACACTTTCGATGGTTCTTCCGGTCCTTGAAAGACATGGCATGAAATATTAAAAGTCTTCGGAGTAACGTCAAAGAAAGAAGAACGCAGCCATCTCAACTCACCATTAAACATCACCGGCGTCCTCCCAAACCCTTCCATCACAACCCCCGTATACCCCGTCTCCTCCCTCAACTCCCTAACCGCACACTCCTCGGCCGTCTCGCCCTCATCCAGCAGCCCCGCGGGCACCTCAATCGTGACCGCATCAATCGGCGGGCGGAACTGCTTTTGCAATAGGATTGATGGCGGATCTTTGCTGGATTTCTGGGAGTGAATCATCATCGCGGCGATGCCTACGCCGTCGATCTCTGCCCCGCGTGGACGCGTGAGGCGCTGCGACGACTCCCAGGTGCGGGTGGTGCCGTTGGCGGCGGTGTAGGTGTGTCTGAGAACTTGATTTTAGCTCTTAAGGCTGGGTGTCTGCTTCGTGAGGATAGTGGGTAGCCATAGATCGCTGTGTGCCCTATTGAAAATTTGAGATGGCAATAAAGTAGGGAAATGAAGTATCAACACGCTTGAAACAATCCAGTATAGCTTCCAATTCGTGTTCACTCACTTCACGAGCTTAACCCATTTTGCGTCCTTGTTGTCCTGTATGAATATGTCAGGACACCTTATCTTTAAGCAGTAACATCTAGTATCCATAGAGAGCCCGGGAAAAGGTACAGAGAGCGTTTTGGTGGCGGTAGCACGATGTTCTCAGTGCAACCAGCAGGTCATCCATCTGACAGACGAAGAAACCATTGTGATAGATCAAACGGGGAACTTGAGACACCTACCAACAGCTCCGTCGAGGTCGTTTTTGCCGTTTCCAGCCCCATCATGAATAAATCAAAATACCTAAGGAAGCGATTTGATTCTCGAAGACCTAGGTGAGTATGCATCCGGGATGATGAAGTGGGTCCACGATGACTTCATGAGGGTTAATTCGGGTAACCGCCGATCATCATACTGCACCTTCACAAGTACTGCAATTTGTCCGGAACATATCGAGCCAGCAGAAATGTCAAAAAAAAAAGAGGTCATCTAATCATTAACGTGCGCCATCTGCTGGCAACGTAGGTGGGTATAGAAAAATAACAAAACACCTCGCTCTCGCTCACCGAGGAAGAAAAGCAAATCATTTCCCTTTCCAATCCAACCATCTCTCCACCAAGAACGAGAACGCTTCAAAAAGGGGAAAACCCAGGAAACAAAGTATGTGACCCCATCGTCATCATGACCATTTTCCGATCATTCTCTCAATACCGCACGATGGGCGCCGCAGCCGCCCCCCCACCACCCCTCTCCACAAGCACACCCTTCCTAATCCCCTCCCTCTCAAACCTCTCCATCCAATTCACCGCCTCACTCTTCTTCCCCACCTTAACATGCACCTGCAGGGAACTCAGCACCTTCCTCAGCCCTCTCGGTTTCTGCGCCGTCGACGGCATCGGCGGTAACGCCGTCACGTCCCCTGACCGTATTCCCCCGTGACTGTCAATACTGATTTTGCGGCTGAAGTTCGGGACGGCGCCGTCGACGGTGGAGTTGGAGAGCGAGGAGACGGCGCGGGAGTCGCCCCCGAAGCCGGCGTAGAGCGTGCAGGAGGGGCGGGAGGTGGCGCTGTAGGCTGTGCTGGGTGCGTCGGAGAGGACGCGCGTGTGCTTCGCTGCTCCTGTCGCATTACTGCCGTTGTTACTGGTAGGCGAACGTACGTGCTCGCTTGGTGCGAGAGAGCGCGCGTTGGAGATGGGGGAGAAACATGAGTCTGCCGTGCTGGTGGAGCGGGAGTGCGTCATCGGACTGATCTCGTGGCTCCGCGTCGTTGCCGTGTTGGTGTGAGCTATACTAATCTCCTTGTTCTGATGCAGCGGCGGTGGGATGGAGATCTCCTTGGCGAAGTGGTGGATATGCATTGGCGCTGCTGCTGCCGCAGGTGGCGACGCGCGCTTAGCCGGCGCAGTCGCCTTCATGAGATCGACCACGTGCATTTTCGTGGCTGAGACTGGTGTCTCCTCTTCGTCCGCCTGCGCGCTTTTATTCTGCTTATCCCACGTGTCTAGCGCGGGGAGTCGTGGTAGTGGGCGATTGAGATTCAGATCCGGCGTCGAGCGATCAATGTCGAAATGCGTGCCTTCGATGCTCGGCCTTGCAGATCCCCGACTTGAAGACCGTCGTGGGCGGGTGAGATTGATCTGACTTAATCGATCGTGGAGAGTAAATCCACCATGCGGTTGACCTCCAGAACTCCGCGCTGACTTGCCGTTCATGCGTTCCGTGGACGCAGCGCGGCGGAGCTGCGGTTGCTCCACTGCAGTGTTAGGTCGCTGGGACCCTCTAGAGCTGGGTCGGTGAAACGCCCAGTCCCGAAAGCGACTTCGACTCGATGGCCGTTGTGGCGTCTCAGCTGGTGGTGGTGGGCGCTGCTCACGTCGCTGATGTGAGACGGGCTCTGACTGCTCGCTCGAGCCTCTTAGGGCCGACTTGGGTTTTGGGTTGGCATTTTCCGGCAGGAGTTGGCCGGATACACGTCCGAGAGGGTGTGAAGGAGTGATTGCTGTGGATGTGAAGCCCGTAGATCCAGCGCCGTGGTATTGATCTGTAGAAGCCGTCCTCGGCGTAGCGTAGCTCCCGTCGCTCTCCTCGATAGGCACTGGCTTGCGGTACACCGTCGTGGGCGAGAAAGTATTCGATGTCCTCAGACTCGTCGCCGTCGCCGGCGTGCTATCTGAAATCGACGGCCGCGTAACCTGCGTTCCAAGCGCCGTCTGCAACTTAGGCAAGCCATTCCTCGCCCTAAAATCCTGCACGCTCCTCGACACGGGCAATACCCTATTCTCCACCACGGGCAAAGCCGGTACATCGGGGTCCTGCTGCCTTTGCGGACGCGAAGTCGTGCGTGGCCGATCTGCTTCGGGTCCAATATGCTTCGTCAGATGTGGGACGCTCTTCGCATGCGCCGGCCGGTAGATGGTTAGCACCGATTCCTGTATGACTTCGCCCTTAACGACTGCCGTGCACGCCGCTCGCAGCTGCGCCTCCGTTCGCTGATCGAGTTCGCGGCGGTTGATGAAGGCGGAGAGTGGTGGTGTGAGCGGCGAGGGTACATCCTGCAATTGGCTCTCGATGCGCTCTCTCAGCGCGCGCGTCTCCGCTCGTGAGGGAATGCGCTGGAGAAGAAGTTCGTCAGCTCGGCCCATTCATTCCATGTGTTCGCTCGTGTCACGTCAAAGGTGATCAATGAGCTGCAGAAGATCGACATACCAATGGCGCCAGAAAACTGAACTTGCGCTTCATCGTCTTCTTTCATGCGTTCCTTCTTCTTCATGCAACAAGTTGAAGATCTTCAATTTGTCGGAGTGATTTGCGCGTGCTTCTGCAAGCCAAAATCGTTCTTTTTACCGGTGGAGGCGTGCCGAATGTTTCTGAAACATTCAGACCGGTCGTGAGCGCTCGAGTTATGAATAGTGATCTCGCATGCGATGGTACATTCACAGACAAATGCCGTCAACTCTCGCACGAGACAAAACCGCACGCAGTCATCATCATCACAGTAAGAAGTTCGGAAGTCAAGGGAAGGCGCTGATGTGATGCGAGGTGAAAGGGAAAGGGCACCGCGACTCCGTATGGATTGGATTATTGGCAAGCATGCCCTGATGCAGTGAGCGCTCGCGAAAGTGCACCGACGAGGGAGGTGACAGGCCCCCACGATGAGCTGAGCAGCGCGATCGACAGGTTCGCCCTCCAAAGTCGGTTAGTTCCCAAGCCACCCGCAGCAGTCAACGTCGCTGCGCGTCGTCATTGGTGGAGTGAGGGGTGGCACGGTTGCGCGACTCCCTGCGCGACGCTGCCGGGATCGAAGATGAAACCGAAACGTGCACACTTCTGCACAGTGGTGGCCGCGGATTCGGCATGCACAGCAGCAGCCTGCGAGAGAGGGCACGACGACTCCTGCTCGGGTGCAGAAAAGCACGTTGCCGGCGCCTCGCCAGATTCCTACCGACTTGATGCAGCTGTTCCTTCCACAATCTTGCCTCCTGTTCCTGACGACCTGTCAAGACACTCAAGCGTCGTCACACACAAGTCACACCACAGCGCAGTGGAGCAGGACGTTTCAAACAGGTTGGACAAGATTCACAAGAGGCGTACAACAGCCTTAAGACAGGCACGATCCCAGGCACCGCGAAACCATATGCTCCGGACGAGTATATCTCCACTCTCCACAATAGTAGAGAGGAGAGAGCAAAGCAAACTTGCGCCTGCATCTGAGATACGTCCTGGCAATTTTATCTTGCTGCGAGATGAGATGGAATCTTGGTGGCTTGCTTGACTCCATGACTTGGTCGACGAACGATGGATCTGTGCTCCTCGAAGGATTTGACTTTGGCGTGTCATGGACGTGCATAAGGAACATTCACGACACCACATTTGGCTCGCCTTGAGTGAACTGTTCTGCAAGCTATGGCACCCTTCAGAGCTCGATTAGGAATGACCGCGTGGAAGCTACAGATAGATTGTTTCGTTTCGAAACGGCTGCGCACGCCAGCGAGACACAGATGTGTTTGTTTGCTCAGGGCAGGAACGAGCGTTGACCTGATAGCCGCCTCGTGTTGGCGGTCAGGTCCGTCTTCAGCGGGCTCAAGGCGGACTGGTGCTGCTCAATGTCCATTGCTATCGGATTTCTGAATACTCGACCAACTATGGAGCCCCGCAACGGCATTAAGAGTCCTATTCAAGGACTTTGCTCGAAAGTTTGCAACCAGACGTCGTGGCTTTTTCCTACGAGAGTCTTCGTAAGGACGACAGATCTGGAAGGAAACCATATGTGTGGCTCGACTGCAGGATGCCGCTCAAGCTCAAGACAAATCACATCATGGATGGCAGTATGACAAACGAGTTGTCTCTACTGGCAAAAGCTGACCTGGACCACTCATATGACCACGAAGATATAATAGGCCGAATATGAGCAGACTGCTGATTGCAGACTGATACTCCACCTCAGCACATTGTGGCATTTCTAGAAACGCGGGCATCACCTAGCAGACATGTATAACGTGTCAGGCAGCTTCCTCGCAACGCCGGCTCTCTCCACTCTCTCGACTCCAGCACAGAACCCGAGATCACCCTCAGCAGTCAAGAGCGAGGAAGACCTCGAGGCAAAGCCCTTGCAGCAGTGTATAAATGACTTCGAGGAGCTCCTCCAGGACCGGCGGAGGTGGAGATCAAACATCGAATTGACACCGAGGAAACACTGGCCTCCAGGCACGCAGAAACAGCTCGATGCGCACGATCGGCTTGAGTGCGCGGCGGAGAGGGTGCTACCGTATGCGCTGCTGGACGCGGAGAGTTGTCAGGTGAGGGTTTTGAACGAGGACGTCAATGCGCTCGCTAAGGGGGTGAGGACGAGCATCGGTATGCCAGTTTTCCTTCGGCTGTTCGACTTTGCTGCGGTGACTTCCCTGCTACACCCGCTTTCTGACACGTCTACATGTAGGTTTGGTTCAGCTGCCCAACATAAGAGGACATGGCGATTGTTAAGCTCTCACCACCACACGATCCCAAGCATATAATCCAGCTTCAAACTGCCCATCAGCCTCAACGAGCGCCCCTCAGCTTCCTCCGCAGGGAATGAAGAAGAGCCCTCCGTCACCCTCAGCGCCAGCAGTCGCAGCAGCTCCGCGTCCTCAGGAGCTGCGGCGGGCCGCCTTCATCGCAGCGATAGCTCTCCTGACGGCCGGCGTGGCAGCAGTCATCTACAAGGAGGAGGAGCGCGCCAGGATAGGTGTGTACGTGCTGTTATCGGCGCTGCTGCTCACGTGCCTCGGCAACTATCTCAGCTACCATTCGTAATTCCATAGTGGGAAGTGAGGTGGATGGTGCTCCTCAATGGACGCAGTTATAGTTTGTGGCAGGGTTTGAAGAAGAGCTTCTTGGGCTCATCGATCGATCAGTGGAGTAAGTAATGCATTGAGGTTGAGATGGGATCTAAGCGTCCCTTTAGGAGGATTCCTTGTTTGGGTGAGAGCTTGTGGGGTTCTCTAACAATATTGCATCTCGACAACCTTGGGCAGAGTGGTCTGCAAGCTAGAGCATCCCAATTCCACGAACGCGTATATGGTATGAATAGATTGTATGGCTTTCTAAACCAGCGCGCACGCTATGAAGAGATATGCCATCGTCCGCTCGGCGCATGATCAGCTCTTGACGCAGTTACTCATCTACCACTTGGGCTCATTCGGATCCTAACAGCATACCCACAACGAGACAATGTCTTCTGATGCCGGTTGCTACATGCATTGAGGACGTCCAGACGGCACCTCCAAGGCATCTTTGTGGGTGGTTGGAACGTATCTCTCAGGTCGAAAACGTTGTATCAAAGTTGTAGCTCGCAGGCCTCTTAGACACAAACAATCGCCGATGCAAGCTGATCTTCAAGATCTGGGAGCCGCAATGTGTCGACTCTATGCTTGGTGTCACTTCGGCTTTGAGACACCAGTCTTCCAATGGCCATAATCTAAGATTACAAATGGACTGTCGCTGTCGATGGCACGCCCATCTGGGACACTAACTCTGCTACGAGCATATAAGAGATGAGGGGTTCCTAGGCCGATGCTAGCAGGATTATACACTAATACACTATTCCTCTACCCGATCATGGCAGACGAATTCTTCCCACCATTTGTCGAAGAAGAAGTTGAAGACAGCGAGCATACCACTACCTCAGGTCCTTCCACAACTCGCCCAAGGTCAACGACCCCGTGCCCTTCCCAGATTCGGGACCAGCGATTCGTGGTTCCTCACCGAACGTCTAAGGCGTTCCCTTACCTGACCGACTTCGCATCACCTTCCTCGCGCACCATTACTCCACCAGCGACCACAGGACCTCGAGAGTCTTCTTCTCCTCAACCATCAGCAGCCGCCCCAGAGCAACCCGAGTCTCCCCTAACACAACTTGAATTCTGGACGATTGCGCTCGGCCCCCCAGTACTCGGTCTGGCACTACTCCACCTCATGCATCTGGCAACATTCTACCTTAAAGACGTGACAATCTACGAACTCGGCCTCTTCGTGCTGTCTACCGCACTTGTCGTCTTCGTCTCGTCCTTTAACAAATCTATGACCGATGAGAACGCACAAATTGTTGCTAGGATTCGGGCGGAGTCGCTTTGAAAGCAGGGAGTACCAAACAGGAGGCGATGAGGACGTGGGGCCCTCGTCGACTTCACGGCGCGGTGCCATGGTGTGCGGGAGTGGGATTGTTGATCATCCTTGATGAAGTCGCAATTAGGAGAAAAGCCAGAGAACCAAGCACATGTTGTACACTGTACATTCCTACATATCTACAAAAGACACACCCATCCATCCAACGCCCTCCCCCTCCTTGCTCACTCCACCGGTTCCTCCTCCAACAGCACCCTAAAGCTAAACGGCAAAAACGGCACTCCATCCCCAATAAAGTGCTTACTCATCGCCTCGACCCAATGCAATCGCAGACTGTGCAACATGGCGCTCGTGCCCTCCATGACGCACAGCACAAACACCGTGAGCACGAACCACAGGTAGAAGAGGCAGACGGTCATGAAGACGCCCGCCGCGCCGGACATGCCGAAGGCGATGTTGAGCGTCATTTTCCAGAGGACGATGGAGAGTTGTTGATGGGCTAGGGAGAGGGCCCAGAGTCGGAGGTAGGACGCTGTGTGCGAGACGCAGTTGAGGCAGAATTCTGTGTGGTAAGCGTTAGTTCACGGTATCAAGTGGTGGAAGGAATTAGGGAGTGAAGGGACATACCGATAGTGTGAATAACTTGGTGGATCATCTCTTCAGAGAACTCGAATTCTTCGTGGCCTTCACCATCACCATGACCAATGTCCTGTGTGATCAGTGCAGCGCCATCCTCGTCATCACCAAAGCTTTCACGACCACCGTTCAGAGTCGCGCTTCCATTCTCATCGTCGTCATCGTCGAGGGCGGAAACACGAGTCGACTCGCCAATGCCACGGTAGCCCATGGCACGTGCCTTGTTATGCTCGTAGCGCAGATAGAACGGCTTAAGGAACAACATGATCGGTACCTGGACCACAGCCAGTAGGAGCAGGATAATCTGCACGGTGGCTTGACCACTGTACAATGGCGTCTCGATTGTGCCGGGCTGCAAAAACATGTAGATGAGCATGTTCAGCAGTGATGGCGCTGGCTCTCCGATGGCGACCCAGTCGATGGACCATTTGTAGACGATACAGAAGACAAGGTATCCGAAGATGGACTGGAAGAAGATCATGCCTGGTACGAAGTTGCCCCAAATGTCGATTGGCGACTTGAAATGCCTCGCGTTGACGTATGACCAGCAGAGCGAGAAGGTCATCTAGATAGCTCGTTAGAATAGAAACAAGGTATATGGTAAGAAGGACTTACGTGTGCCCAGCCAAGCAAGATACTAAGCTTCATCTTGTAACTGTTCGAGAAGATCAGGTCGTTCTCGGTGTCATGCCAACGGTAATCCATGCCGAAAGGATAAGTGTATCCCTTGTCAGGTCGATGTGCGGTAACAGTCTCGCCCTCCTTGAAGTCCTCTGGCCATTCCCACATAGACTTGAAGATCGGGATTTCCTTGGAGAAGGCATCGCAGTAGATGAGACCAGTGTAGATGGAGAAAACACCCATCATAAGCATGATGTAACGACCATAGAAAGCCATGGAAAACAGCTCGTCCTGCTTGCTGCGTTGAAGTGGCTTCTCCCAGTAGATCATAGCGGCGGCGGCGAGAGTCATGATGATACCGTGACCGAAGTCACCGAACATGACGGCGAAAAGGAAGGGGAAGGTGATGATCGTGGGGAGACCAGGATTGACTTCAGTGTACTTGGCCGTGCCATAAGCGTCGATGATGGTCTGGAAGGCCAATGTGAACTTGTTCGTCTTGACGTAGGTTGGTGGAGTCTTCGAGGTGCGGATCTGGTTTACGATAGTCGGGACTGAAAGACCCGCGCGGTCGTTGACGTCCTGGAGAGTCGACTTGATCAGACCGAGCGAGCTGGTCGGGCACCATGCTTCAGCGATCAAAGTCTTCCTTGCCGAGTCATACGAGAATCGATTCAGAGTCTGGTACACTGCCTTCTCTTTCTTGATAATGACCATCCACATGACTAAGCTGCGTCCAATGGCGGTCAGCTCGGCGTCAAGCGTCTGCTTGGTGTTGCGGAGAACGCTGTTGAGATCACCAAGGCGAGTATTGACCTCGTGGATCTGGTCGCGTCTGAGCTCCGTGTTCTCGTCCACGCTGTACAGATCTGCTCCAAGCGACTCAGAGATCTTGCGGATCTTAGCAATGATTTCCTTGCCGTGAGCGAAGATGACGAAAACGCTCTTGCGGGAACCCTCATTCGTCTCTGGATCGACGATCTCCTCTTCGATCTCAGACTGGTTCATGTAAAGGTTGCCACGAAGTGTTCGCCATAAGATGCGCTCGAAAGCAGCCATCCTGTCTTGTGGGATGACGCCAGACACGAAGCCGATGTTCATGGCCGTGAAGCTCCTGTCGCCACCGGCGTCACCATTCTGACCATGGCCTTCAACATCACGCAGCAATGGCGCATCATCGTTCTCATCCATGGACTGGCGGATCTCCTCCGTGTTGCCTCGAGCGCGGTCGAAGAAGCTGCCTGCCTGGAGAAGCACATGACGCCATTCAATCAGCTCAACCTCTCTCTTCTTCAGTGTCTCGTAGCTTTCGTTGAGTGAGGAAATGCGGTTCTCGAGGCTTTGGCAGCGATCGGCGAGCTCGTCGATCTCGGATGCAGATGGCGCAGCTGCAACGTTGTCGAACTCGTAGATGGAGCGCATGGGGATGCCAGCCTTCTCCATTTGGCCCTTGAAGTATCCTGTCCACACTCAGTATTCATATCAATGGTTATGGCCCGCCTATCACATACGTAGCTGTCTCTCGACATTGTCCAGGCGGCGAATCTCATGCGTAAACGTGCGCTGGAAGGCCGACACAGATGAGTTGAGCTACACCACACGTTAGTCCTGATACCAATCAACGTCTCGAAGTAATGCCACATACATCTCTGAAGTCCATGACGCCCAGCTCGCCCAGCGCGCTCACAACTTCTCTGCCTATCTCATTGGCGATGTACAACTGCGTCAGGCTCATGTCCGCCGAGCGGAAGAGCGTGTCCTGATGCGGCGCCATCGCGGCAAGATTGACAGCTCAGGACCGACTGTCAACGTGAGGAGTGATGGGAAGATGTGGTTGATGGAGGGAATGTGGCTCTTCGCCTGCTCGAGACGGAGCTCCAACTTGATGATGCACGCTGCTGGGGATGGGGCTTGGCGGTGGTGAGGCAAGAAGGCAATAAGGCTTCAGCAGATCTCCTAGGTAGAGATGAGCTTCATCTCAACTTTCTCGAGCGAAAGACACGCAACCCACTCGTATTTGGGAATATTGCTTGAAATTTCCTTGCATTGATTTCATGCTTCATCTGTATCACAATGACGTGCTCACATTGCTCCTTCTCTTCCCACATCTTTGCATCTTACTAGATCTGCCTTCAAGCTCTTCTGTCCATTTGCATCGCTATTCATGCTCATTCATCCGAGAGACCCATCACGGGGCCTAGATCCCATTTAATTCGACATGTTGGACTCGCTTGCTTTACAGCGCGGCCGAATTCGACAACCACACCTTTCAGCAAGGCCACAGCATGCTCGAACTGTCCTTCTCTGTACGTCTTCGACCAGGACTCGGTCAAGGCGACGATATCCACCGTCTTGAGCTTGTTTAGACCTCTCAGGCAGTCATAGTATCCTAGCACTCGTGCTTGCTTGGGATCACGGCGCTGGCCTGCTGGGTTGTACACGTTCGAGGGACGAATATCGATCTCGATTGTCAGATGCTCCGTCTCTGGACATTGTCTGATGATGTCCTGCATGCTCAATGCGTATATCTTGTTAGCCGGGTTCCTTGAGAATAAGCCTGTGGTGTACAGTCTCCACCGTAGCGCACGAATCGAGTCTTTCAAATCGACCGGGTAGCCCGTCAGCTCCTCATATCTTTCTAGCACGGCAGAGTGGATACGAAGACTCTCTACTGTGACCACATTGTTCCTCAAGAACTGTTGGAAGTACCTGGGCCTTATCTCGAGAGGTAGGTACAGGTTGCCCGCCACAGGAGGAGGTCTCAGATCTATGAAGGGGACGAGATCTTGAGAGTCGACCGGCCTGTCCACACGAAGTGCTTGGTCCCTGATGGCGAGCTGGATCTCAGGCGGTAGGCCTTGCAGTGGTCCATACAGTGGATCATGCAATGCAGGACGCTTCTGCAACGCCTTATTGGCAGCTGTGGTTTTCTTCGCCGAGGCGCGTAATCGATGAAATTTTCTGCGCAGGCTTCGGAGCTCTTTGTCCAGGCGTTCTTGCTCGCGACGTGATCGTTCGACCTGGCCTTTCAGGTCTTCATCATCGATGCGTAGCCAGAGGTTCTCCCAGGCCAGTCCTGAACCTTCGATGACCGATTGAGCATACCCCATGTGGTCGAAAGCTGTGGATGAATGTTCTGGTCTTGATGAATGATTTGAGAGGAGGCACTTAAACTCCTTGTGTTTGAAGACACTTGCAAAGCTCTTTCACTGGCTGGAAGTTGGAAACGCACAAGTGTGACAGCTTTGGAAGGTAGACCAAGGTAAATTCACATTTGATGGAAGCAGCGGCTAATCTTGCTGTAGGTCCCACACTACAAAGGGCAAGATCGAGAGCACGATAGAAAAGCGCACCCCAGAGGGACATTACGTGCGACCATTACTGTCATTCCCCGGGCAAGTACATAGAGCCCGAACGGTGTGTTAAACTCTGTCCGGGCCGATTCAATGACTCCTCATTCCATTAGACGAACGAAATGCTTTTCTAGCGACTGGGTTTGGAGCTGTGCATGACAGGTTCAAGCTCTTCATCCGATCGGCTGAGCACCGGTAAGCTCAGACTTTTCAATTGTTGCCTCCATTCCAGTCGATCTCCGGGCTGTCTGTAATCTGACAGTCTGGAGCTACCTGCATGATAGCTTCCCTAATCTTTTTGACCATGTCTCTGCCCCAGTTGTTCGCGAGCTCGATTTCAGCTTCAGAAAATACTCTCGTACTCTGATCCTTCTTGGACAGCTTGATATGCATCGTCTTCAGCTCGGTCATTGCTTGCAGCGCCTCTTGATAACCGAAGCTCTTGAGTAGATCGTTGTCGCCTGGCTCACAGTACCATGGATCGATTTTCAGCACCAATGCGAAATGTTGTGTGTTCGCGCACTTTTTGACGATGGCCTGCTGCTCTCTGATGTATTCGGCACAAGTCTCGATGTTGCCATGTCGGAGGAAAGATCCGTATAGTTCGAGATGGAGAGAACGGATACTGGTCCACACATTGATGCCAGTCATGGCCTCGTACTTGGCGATCGCGTTCTCCCTCCATCTGAGGCTGTCCACCTCGACCACATTTGTCTGCAGAAGAAGCTTGACGTATTGCGGACGCAGCTCGATTGGCACTTGGATGTTGTTGGGGAATGGAGGCGGCTCAAGCATTAGCAAGGCGCGCACGTCTTCATTCGATAAGGTCTTGTCGCAGCGGACAGCTTCTGTTTGGATGATGGACTGAAGCTCGGCAGGCAGACGATGGACGGGGTCGCGCAACGGGTCGAAGAGTGCGGGGCGGCACTTGAGGACGGCGACCTCCTTTTCGAGGACTCGAAGCTTCTCGTGAAGCTCTTCGTTGGCCTGACCTTGCGTGTGTGCGCGGCGTGTTTGATCGAGCTTGCGTTGTAGCTGTTTGACTTTGCAGCGCAAGACTTCGTTTCGGTTGCGAAGGAACCCGTTGCGGAGGCGGCGCTGCAATTTATCGCGCTTGCGGAGCTCTTTAAGTCGAGACGACATGATGTGGAAGCCCGAAGGCGAGTTTGATGTTTTTCTTTTGGGTGGTGTTGTGGTGAAGAAACGATGATCGAGTTGGAAGTGAAGATTATATTGGTGTGCTACCCTCAGGCGTTTGTAGCCGAGATCTCGACTCCACTTTCCACTTGGCTGATTCTGCTCAAAGTCACGTTTCGGCGAGCAGAGAGGAGGTATTCGATCCTGACTGCATGTCATCGCAAAGGCTTTAGGCCGGTCAGTAACTTCTTCCCTTTAAGCTGCTTCTGGTCCACAAATTGATCAATGATAGGATGACACACGCACAGAACATCTTCAATAGAAGCCTGAAAGGGAATGAAGGCAGATTATCGAGCGTGAGCGCTTCCATCGTCGACCGAAGCTGCCAAAAGAAAAACACCCAAGTCCACACAGAGTAGCATCATTGGCTAGTTACAAGGCAAGGCAAAGCCAACTGTGCATTGTGCGTCGACAATAGCAACTCTCTAAGCAAGACACAACCCCTTACTAACGTACATCAGCATCATAGTAATGAAACACCCTCCGCCAGCCCTCAAGCCTCTACCAGCCGGCTCGGAGGGTCACGCAAAACGGCGCATGTTCTACAGGATATCAGAGCAATCGGAACGGGTGCCGATTATCTCAGAAGTGGTTGATATGCTCTGAGATCCTGGTTCTTATGTCTGTGTGCGAATTCGCCACCCTCTGTTCATTGCTGATCTGCGAACCAGGCAGGCCCCGCCGTCCACTCCATTTGACACTCTGGACTCGCTTGCTTGACTATCTCTGCGATGCTGTTCTTCAATGTCGTACACTGCTCCTTTGTTCGTTGTACACCAGGGCAAAGAACTCCATCCCACGCCCAGAACTTAGTGTCAACATGGACATGGAGACTCTTCAGCTTCCGCAAAGTCATTAAAGCACCCTGGTAGCCGGCATCCTCCATCGTCGTTGAACCGATCGCGTTTGCGTCGCCTAGTAGGGGCCGAAAAGGCAAGATGTGGATACTAATTGTGAGATCTTGCGTCTTTGGACAGCTGCGAAGCACATCCTGTTCGCACGTAGCGTTCGCCTCATCACGAGGTTTACGTGGCATGTGGAGAGTGTTTTCCGTCAATGTCAGATGGAGCGAGCGGTTACTATTCTCCAGAGTGATATCGATACCGGTCTCGTGCTTGTACTGGTCGAACTGCTTCTCGGTCTGGCACAGACCAGTGACGCTCACCGTGTTATTCTGGAGGAAGGCCTTGAAGTATTGTGAGCGCTTCGCGAATGGAATCTGAAGTCCTCCAGGCACTGGTGGTGGCTCGAGATGCAAGAAAGCTGCTAGCTCTGTTACACCCACCACCTGGTGGACGCGAAGAGCTCGGTCGTGCACCATCGACTTAAGCTCATCCGGAAGCTGCAGGATCGGGTCGAACAATGGGTCAAATTGAGCTTGACGACGCTTGAGAACAGTGTTTTCAACTTCAGGTGCACGGTTCTTGGATGCGAGTGCGCGGTTTTCGGCACGCAACACTTGGATCTCCGTCGCTTCCTCGTCTTTTGAATGTTGCAGGTGTGAGTTACGGCGCTCTTTACGTGTCGTCGACATGGTCGATGTGGTATCAAGAGTATTCGGATTCGTGCAGATGTCTTGTATTGGTAGCATTTTGTGTTGGGGAGACGGACAATCAGTTGCGGTCGGAGGAATTGTTCTACGTATCGAAGCAAACGCTCTGCGGCGCATTCCCGCAAGAATGTCACTCTTTGGCGCAGGTAGCCGCTCGGCTGATTCACTGGCAAGGAGGTCGCAGTTTTCGGAAGAGCTTGGACAGTGCACCGAATGGACAAAAAAGTTATACAGAACAGCGTATACTCTGTAGGATGTCAGAACAAATCGAATCGATTCTCATCAGCTCAAAAGTCAGTTGAAGCCCCCCAAATTCCTGTTTGCCATCTTGAGAATTGTGCGCTAACTGGCACCGCCCTCAATAAGTTAAATGATCTGCTACCTGCAAAACGAAGAAGTAAAAGATGTCGAATTCTAGTACATGTTGATGAACATCCAGGACATGGAAGAAGTACAATATCGCTATGATCCCGCCCGCTCGGAAACATCGGCCTCGACTCATCCGAAATCCTCAAGATGTCGCCATCGCCGCTGGTCGTACCATCGTGAGAACACCCAAATCTTCTGTAATCTTGCAGACTGGACAGGATTGCATGATCGCTTTCTTCCACCGCGCCAAGATCACATCAAACCAAGCTCTCGTAGGATCCAGCAGGCCCCGCATACCCCAGTCGTGCTGATCGGCATCTGTCGTGATGTTGATCGTCTTGAGCTTCGGCAGGGCAGTGATCGCATTGAAGTACTGGTCTTCCTCTGGTTCACTCGGTCGGCTGTGCCAGAACATGTAATCGACGGGACGAACGGTGAAGCTGAGCTCCAGATGCTCGGTCTTGGTGCAGCGCTTCATGATGGACAGGGCTTTCTTCTCCATCCTGAAGCTCGAGAAGAGGTCGCTGCTGACAACATTCAGGTGCAGAGAGCGAATGCTGTCCTTCATCGTGACCGTGTGACCAGTCGCTAGGCCGTATTCACGGCTGGCATGACGTGAGTACCACAAGCTGTCGACGTCGACGGTGTTGCTGTGTAAGAAGGCTTTTAGGTATCGTGGCCGGAGCTCGAAGGGAAGATCGATGCCAGCTGCTGGAGGACGTTGCGACTCAAGGAAGGGTTGGATATCGCTGAGCTTCACAGGGTGGTCCAGGTGCAAAGCCTCAGCTTGCACCATATCCTGGAGCTCTTGTGGGAGACGGCGGATCGGGTCGACAAGCGGATCGTGGAGTGCAGGCCGCTTCAAGAGAACAGTGTGCTCCGACTCCAATTCCTGCAGATCGAAGGACAGTTCTCCGTTTATGCGACGGAGCTGCTCATTCTCGAATAGCAGCCGCTCGTTCTCTTGTCGGAACCGGTCATTCTCCCGCCGGATCTGGTCGTTCGCTTGTTGGATCTGGCCATTGGCTCATTGGATTTGGTCATTGGTCTGTCGAAGCTCGCCAACCTCCTGATGGAGCTCAGAGTACTCGATGGCAGAAACGTCGGCATCCTTTCGTGTGCGCAAGAGGATGCGGGAGAGCTGAATGACTTTGCGCTCTAGAGCTCGAACATAACGTGTGTTGTCCTTCTTCATCTTGATGTCCAGAGATACAGAAGCGGAGGACAAGAAATCTGTTGGATCTGGGTTTGGGTCGAGAAACGGAGATGGTGCTCGTGAAGAGATATTGAGTAAAGCGCAGTAGAACACTCTCGAATGAAGAATTTCGCAATTAATTTGCGAGAAGAGGAATCAGGACTATTTATATGTCTGAGATCTGAGTAGAGAAAGTGGTGACACATTTTCGTAGATTCATGTCACTTCACCGACTACAATACCAGTGAAGACGACAATGGAAGAGCTCTATTGTGAAAACGTGAGAGGTGACAGAAGTACTCAAGACTGCAGCGACTCACAATGGCGAATATATGACCGTGGACTTGCAATTGTCAATGACAATAATTGTGGTGATTTTGTGCTATTGTTTTGAGGCGGTAAACTCTCGAATGCGCCAAACGATGAAATCACGCTCCCCGTCTCCGCACTCAGCTCTGCCCAGCATCAAACACAGCCCACATTTCCCTCTCCGCCTTCCCTCCCTTCTGCTGCTGCTCCGGCACTCGTCCTCCCAACCACATGCGATGATAATCCATGCCCGAGTACTCCCACCCAGCTTCCTCGAACACATCCACCGCCTCCGCATTACTCCCCCACACCTCCGCAATGAAGCTTCCCGGCTTATCCTGGAGTCTATACAATGCTTGATGCAGCAAGAATGCCGCCTCTTTCCTGTCATTCGCATACAGTGGTCCGATGCGGAAGCCTTCCTCGCAGCTGCGGACCAATATCCAGCCATCAAGCGTGTCCTTCGTGTGATGCGATACCAGCGCGAGACCCCACGCGTCGTCTCTCGACTCGAACAGCGCCTGTTTACTCCACGTCTTCCCCCTTTGGAACCCCGTGATATCCAGATCGTTTTTGACCAGCACATCAGATGGCACATCCTCCAACAGCACAAGCCTCTCCCCATCCGTCTCTACATGCTCAAACCCCCCACCCAACACTTTCTCCGCGACACTCTTGCGCACCATCAATTTCACCCGATCGGTCGCCTTGAACCCTCGTCGCTCATAAGTACCCACCTGCGCCTCCACAGCATCCAGCCCCACCATCCTCGTACCCGCCTTCTCAAACGTCTCCAGCGCCTTCTTGAACAAAGCCGCGCCCCACCCTCTCCCCTGAAACTCCTCCTTCACGCAGAAGAAGCCGACCCAGCCCGTTCCGTTATCGAATATGAAGGGCACGATACAGCCCACCCCTTCGTCTGGGGCATCTTTTGGGCAAACGTGCAGCCAGCCGCTGGGTCCGAGGTGCGCCGTTGCGGCGAGATAGTGTGTTTGTATATCCTGCGAGGAGCGGTTCCAGCCGAGATGTTGCATGAAGGGCCACCACAGGGCGTGGACTTCCTCTTTGGAGTGGGCGGGGCGGATGGCGCATTCTTTGCTTGATGAGCTGGCCATTGTAGTGGCTGGATCTGGTTCAGGCTTGTATAATTTCGCAAGAAGAGCTCGCCTTCCAAGCTCCTGCGCGAATGACGGGCAGACTTCGGAGTATATGACTCGAGATCTTTACGCTCGTCCTTTACGTTGTCGTTGGATTTGTCCGTAAGAATGGAAGTACTGCGAACCCCGACTCCGAAGCCCAAGACTTGATGATCTGACTCAGCGTGCCAGGTACAGTGACAAACGAAGTCGTTTGGTCGCGGAAGGGCCTCAGTTCACGGCTCCTGGCGTATTCTTGTATCAAGATCTGTGGGGATCCATGGAAGCTACCCGCGTGCATGAGGTGTAATGAGGTAGCTCCTACATAGCTCTAAATTCAAGCTTCCACCACCTTAGTCTCGATGCTTGAGCTCACGTGCCAGCCAATTCTATAGTCTATACACAGCACATATACAAATACATATCCTACACAAATCGATCCACCGCAGATTCTCTCATCAAAAGTGAAACCACTCACGCGCCCCTCACCTCCCTCAAAACCTCCGCCAACCTCCCCCCAGCCACCCGTTCAAACCGATCCACCCCCATAACAAACGTGCCCCTCCCCCCGGTCAACGCCCGCAAATACCTCAGATACCCCACCATCTCCCTCAGTGGGACCCTTGCCGTGATCTGCCTCATCACTCCGCCTCCCCCATCGGATTTGGTCAACTCGGAGGCGTAGGGGTCTGGAGGTGCGTAGATTGCTTCTGGTTTGATTTCGATTGAGTTTTGTGAGGAGGTAGAGGTGGAGTCGTCGGAATCGAGGGAGATAATGCTACCACCGCGAGCGGAGGAGAGATCGTGCACCACGGCCCCGAGATCAGCCTCACCCACAGAAATCGTAACACGCATAACCGGCTCCATAAGCGCAAAGCCCCTCTGCGCCTTCGCACTCACCAACGCAGCAGCCACAGCCTCCCTCGCCGCCATCGACAGCGCCGCGGACGACGTATCGGGGAAGATCTGCGTCTCCGGGTTGAGGGTGAGCGTAATGTGCGTGGAGTGGATTGGGAAGCCGTGGGTAGGCCCTCTGGCGAGTGCGGCGGTGACGCCTGATTTGAGGGTGGAGAGAGCGGTGCTGAAGGAGAGGTGGGGAGGGAAGGGGGATTTGCTATCTTCTGATGAGGCTGTGAGGTGGCCGGAGGGTGTGAGGGTTGTGTGGGAGATGGTGAGGTGGTTGCCGTCCGCGAGCTCGATCTCGGTCTTGCCATCCCCGCTGATCGCGGCGCTTTCGATGGCTGCGGTCATCGGAGAGACCGAAGCTCTCGCCCCAGCATGCGCGAACTTTCCACCCACGTCCCTCTCAACCAGCACATCCACCTCCCCAGAAGCAACTTCGCAAGCCTCCCGATAATTGATATCGATTTTCCCAATCCTCGCTCGGGCCTTGAACTCATTAATCAGCCTATCCCTCGCAATCTCCAGATGCAGCTCCCCCATCCCCGCAAGGTGCGTCTGCCCATTCTCAGCATCCACACTCACACTCAGCGAAGGGTCCTCCCTCAACAAGATCCCCAGCGTCTCCTTAATATGTTTCTCCTCCGCCAGACTCTCAGGCTCGATACTCGTGAAGAAAACAGGAGGCGGCACGGCAATCGGCCTCAGCTGCAGCGTATCCAGCGGGTGTGGTGGCCCGGTCTTGGGATTCATGCCCTGGTAGGCTAGCAGGGTATCTCCTGTGCGCGCGTGCTTCAGCCCGACGATGACGCCGATTTGGCCGGCGGAGATGGAGGGGATGTCCATGGCGTCGGAGGCGTACATGCGCAGGAGGCGCGGGCAGCGCTCTACGATATTCAGGTTCGTGTTGTAGATTTGGGCGCCGCGGAGCAGGGAGCCCGAGTAGACACGGATGTAGACTAGGACGCCCCGTTTGGGGTCGGAGACGACTTTGAAGGCGAGGGCGCAGGCTTGCAGGTTGGCGATTAGGGCTGTGGATTTGCGTTTGCGCTCGGTGAGGGAGGTGTCGGTGAGGTTGCCGCTTAGGAGGGCGGTCAGTGTGCTGTTTGTTGAGCCGACGGTGATTTCAGCGTCGGGTCGTTCTGCTGGGGAGGGGAGGAGATCGACTACCGCGTCCAGGAGGGGCTGCACGCCTATATTCCTGAAACTGGCGCCTGCGAATACGGGAGCGACTTGCTGCGGGGATCGCATGGTGCACCGGCGTAGACTGGCGATGATATCCGTCTCCTTTATGGCGAGGTGGTCTTCATCTGCTTCCAGAAATTTCTCTACCATTTCCTCGTCGTGCTCGCTCAGTCGTTCCACAAGGGCTTCGCGCGCCTTGGCAAGCTCATCCGCCATCTTCGCATCTACACCCCTCAATTCCTCCAGAGACAACGCGCTGACGCCCCGCCCATCAGTCCCCTCCTCCCACCTCAACCCCCTCAACGCCACCACATCCCCCACACCAACGAACCGCCCATCCTCCGCCCTCCACCAGGGTATCCCACACACCACGGGCCAAACCCCGAGTTTACTCCCCACCTCCCTCACTGTCCTCGCAAACGCAGCGCCCTCCCTATCCAGCTTGTTCACGAAGATGATGCGCGGGATCGCGTATGCTGAAGCCTGGTGCCATACTTTCTCCGTTTGGGCCTCAACGCCCGCGACACCGTCGAGGATCGTGACGGCGCCGTCTAGGACGCGCAGGGAGCGCAGGACCTCGAAGGTAAAGTCTGCGTGGCCGGGGGTGTCGATGAGGTTGATGTTGTGGGGGACGGTACTGGCTCTTTGTCCGTTCTCCAGTTCCACGTGCCCACTCCCAGTCTTGGGGTCCGAAGAAGGAGGTGAAGGGGGCCAAGCAAAGGATATAGCTGCGGATTGGATGGTGATACCCCGTGCGCGCTCAGCAGGCAGGAAATCTGTCACGGTGGATCCGTCGTCTACGTCGCCTAGGCGGCGTGTGTGGCCGGAGTAGTAGAGCATGCGCTCCGTGGTTGTGGTCTTACCGGCATCGATGTGGGCGATGATGCCGATGTTGCGAGTCCTTCGATTCCCTGGCTGGGGGGTGTCATGATGGAGTTTGGATGTGGTTGTGAAGGTGCGTGCTGGAGTGCAGCAGCGTCGGTGGACGATGTGGCGCCAGCTCCATCTTAACATGCTATATGTACATGAATCTCAATGTGGTGTTAAACGAATACAAGTGAACTTCAACAGAGAAGAAAGGAATTGATGAATTCATGATCACGAATCGGAAGTGCATCCGTGTCTGGCAGTTTGATGCCAAGCCTGATGACGGGGATCATCTTCAAGGCGGGCGAGCCTCACCAAGCTCCCAGTATCCCACGCGCAAGCTCCCATACAACCATTCACCACATCTAGCCTCTTCATAAAAGCACATAGAGTTTGAAGAGGATCCACAGTCCCATCACGTGAATTGACAATGGACTACTCGTCGGTAGCAGGCGACGAGCACGCCGGCGCCTCGCCCTGGGCAACGTCACCGCAGCAAAGCCGCTTCCCACCGCAAGACTCCTCACAAGAGATCCCGCCCTCGCCGCTTCCGCCAGGCGCACAGTACGGCAGCGAGAACGCGGACTCACGGCCCACGACCGCGGACTCGGAGGCTGTAGAGCGGTTCCCTGGCAAGGCACCCGCTGAGAACGGCGAGGGTCACGCAGCAGCAAGGCAGCAGGATGCCGTTGGTGGCGGTGGTGGTGGTGGTGGGGAGGGTGCAGCTGCTCCGGCGACGCAAAGGAGAGGTGTCAAGGCGCAGGGGAGGGAGAAGAGACCGGTGCCGCAGTATAAGCTGACGGCTAAGGTGACGGGGCTGGAGCGGAATGGGCGCAAAGATCCCATACTGAGGTTTGATGTCTATGTATATCACCCCCTCCTATTTCCTCTATACATCTCTACAGCACTAACAGAATACATCAGACCAACCTCCCCAAATTCCGCACGACGCAATTCCGCGACGTCCGCCGCACCCACGCCGAATTCATCAAACTGCAAGAACACCTCATCTCCGCGAACCCAGAATGCCTCGTGCCCGCCGTGCCTCCCGCCGTGACGGCCGCGGGCGCAGGAACCGAAGAAGACGAGTCCCGCGTCAAGAACAACATGCAGCGGTGGCTGTCGATCGTGTGCGCCAACGACGTGCTCATGAAGGACGAGGAGATGATCTTCTTCGTCGAGAGCGACTTTGGGTACTCCCCTGTGGTGAGGCTGAAGCAGCCGGCGACGGGGATGCGGAGGAAGATGATTAAGCAGTTTGCGCCGCCGCCGGATGATACGCCCGAGTTGGCGGAGGCGCGGCCAGTGGTCAAGATGTTTTATTTGGAGAGTATGGGCGCGGGGCAGAAGGTGGATAAGGTGGTGAAGGCAAGGAGGTGTATGTTCTTCCCCCTCTCTCCTAGCACGCACAACACATACTAATCAACACGGCACGCAGCACTCGGCCTCTCCGAATCCACCCTCGGCCTCACACTCTCCCAAATGTCACCACAAGAAACGCATCCCGGCCTCAGCATGGCCTACCGCAAGATGGGCGCCACCGTCCGCGCAGTAGGCGACTTCCACCTCGCGCAGGGCACCTTCGAGGCCTCCTCGCTCTCCGACCCGCTCGCCTACCACTCCGCCGACGCCTTCATCGTCAAGGAATCCCTCACCAACCGCCAGATCTTGATGCGCGACCTCGAGACCGCGCAGGCTTCGACACGTAAGCGTCTGAGAGAGGCAGATCGCATCAGAGCGAGTAGCAGCGTGAAGAGGGATAAAGTGGACGAGGCGATTGCGGCGCTCGAAGAGGCGAAGCGCACGGAGGAGGAGCTGGGGCGGAAAGTAGCGGCCGTGACGCGGAATCTGCAACTCGAGACGAGAGGCTGGTTCGAGCGGACGGGCCGCGATCTGCGCACCGCGATGCGCGAGTACGTTATCCGCCAGATCGAGGCGGAGCGGCGCACCCTCGCCACGCTCGAGGCCGTGCGCCCAGACATCCGCGCCATCGACGCCTCGGGCGGGCTTAGCAGATTGGGAAGGGAGGCCCACCCGAAGACAAGACGGAGCAGTCTGGCGAGTAGCCAGGGGCCCAAGGGGGATGCGTGGAGTGGGGTTAGTAGGAGGCCCGATGGGGTGAGGCGGAGTGAGAGTGGTGGGGTGCCTGGGCTGCCTGTTACGGAGGAGGAGGGGGAGGAGGAGGTTTTGCATGCTAGGAAGAGGGCGGGCAGTCAGAGTCATCATAAGTTGTTGGAGGATGATGATGAGGATAGGGTTGATGCAAGGAATGCGGCGAGTCGGTTGGCGCAGACCACGTTTTGATCGTCGGCTGAGGGAAGGAGAACTGCCCATTTTGAGGGTACGAAGCGTGTATATAGTCAGTCTCTCACATTACCGAGTATAAGCAATCAGATCAATTCTGCACAGCTGGGTCCTTTGCCCACGGATCATGATTTGTCTGGAGCTCAGACCGTCGGGCACCTCGATGAGCAGATCGCATGGTTGTGATTCGAGAACGGAAGCGAATAGCCGTGCAGCGTCAAACGATAAGACAGAAGAGCTTAGCAGATTGTGGTTGGCACACGGACAGACAGCCGCGAATCTAAGAGTACTACACCATCCTACAACGGCAGCGACACGCTTTGTCCCCGACCTCCTCCGTCGAAATCTCAGTGCCATTATCGTCTAGCACATCGACTGTCCACCCTTGGGAGGACCGGTGTACAAGCAGGGATTGACACTCATCCAGCGCTACCTCTTTGAGGGAGGGACCCCCACTCTGCTCCTTCTTGAAGATCGGAGGTGCTTGCACTAAACCTGACGACCAGATCAGCATATCTCCCATTAAACACAAGGCAATCGAAGGCCTCACCCAACTTCTCCCGCACATGGTCATCACAATTCATAATCCGCGAATTCAGCATCTTCACCTTGAGTTTCTGCGCGTCGGACACGGCGAAGAAGATGAGGTCCCTGATTTGCTCGACAATGCCCCAGCCGGATCGTCGAGCTTCTTCCTCGGTCCCAGGTGGGCGACTTTCTTGCATTCTCAGCTGTTCGGCTGCTTCCTTTGTGAGGAGGTCGTTTGCTGATGGGAGCCAGTCGTGGAGGGCATGATGTTTTGGGAGAGCGTCTGCTGGGGCTTGGACGTCGGGATCTGGGTGTGTGCTGGCCATTCTCAGTGTTTAGTTGAGTGGTTGGTGGAGGATGGCCTGAGACGTACGTGAAGTTTGTACTGATATGGGCATGTGGCAGTTGTCGTTGGAAGTGACAACTATACCAAACGCTTGCCTATACAGCCTCTGTTGCGCACCCTCACAGTTTGCCCCTTGCGTGGGGCATCATGCACCCGCGTACTGCTTTGTGCTAGCAATCAAGTGGCAACGCATATTAGCCTGATGCCATGAAGTCCGCAGAGCTCGTCTCCCTCAGTAAAGTCACCACCATGCAAGCCACCCGCACAAGCAAGAAAGCGAACGCGGACCGCGCGCGTCATCTACCCAAACACGACTTGAAAGACTGGCTCGCATCAGCCCGCACCCTGCTAGAGAGAGAGCAAGCAGAACTGGCCATTCTGGAGCCGGCTCTACGTCCAGAGAGTTTCCACAGTGATGGTCTGCCGCTGTCATTGCATCCTAGAGAGCTGAAGCGTGGTATCGAGGAGCTGAAGGCGGTGATCAAGATTGCTGAGACGGATGCGGAGGTTCTGAAGGCAGTCAAGTTAAATGAGCAGATTCTGGGGGTTGAGAGTGACCTGTGCGTGAAGACGGGTGAGTCAAATAGTCTAACATAGGTGTTCTGAAAGGGCGCTGATCAAGTGTGTTTAGGGTTGGTGAAGGTGGAGTAGAATTCTGGAGAAAGGGGAGCCAAAGTGCATGGTGAGGCGGATGTCGATGAGACGGATGTCGTTGAGACAGATGCCGATGAGACTAGTTGAGCTTGGAACAGCCGGAGTCCAATTTATATGGACTTTGACTCAGTCAAATAGCAATTGCTAAGGACTTCTGTTGTAGAACATGACCAGGTGGTCTGGAATCAAAGAAGTCGAACATTATTTGGGATATCATGAAGTTTTTCCAACCATCCTCCATCCAAGTCTCCATCTCCATTGCGGAGAACGCCATGCTCTTGGAACTATCAATGTTGAATGCAAGTATTGAACGCATGTTGTACAGATGAATAAATGGAACATGCGTGTGAGCCTAAGAGCCCAGAATCCGAAGTCCATTCTTCCTCATCGTCTCGTTTCATCGTACGTCCGCGGATATGCAAAGTCGTCGTTCATGCATGCAGAGTAGTGGACGCCTGATCAGCCGCTAGATGGTTCATGCACCCAAAGAGGATACTTGTGTAGTCTCAACACTCGGCTTCGTTGCTCACTCACTTCTTGCACCGTCAGCAGGAACCCTTCTCCCCGTCGTTGGCTCACACGGTAGCCAAGAGTCTTTCTTATGCACCTCGCATGCTCGACGAAGCGCGTTTATGCAAGATGCAGATCGACCCCAAACCAAGCAGTCTGACTGATGTCTGACTCAGACTCCGCCATTTCAGCCTCAAAAGATCGACAGCCCATCGAACTCCACCCGCAGACTCGATTGCGTGATCGACAGTCCACCATGCCGTCGCTCGTATAGCGATGGCGGGAAATTCGCTGGTCGCGAGGCGTAGACGCCCACTCGCACAGACTTGTTCTCCACGCCGTAGAAGAACCATGTGACCTCGCGCATCTTCTTCCAGCCTGTATGCTGATCCTCATAGTAGATCCACAACGCGTAGCCTATCCTCTCGAGCTTGATCTTGAGTTCACCTGTTGCGGCTTGGCTGGGGGAGAGGGTCGTCGTAGTCCAGTCGGCGCCGTCAAAGGTTGCGCATACGGATGAGGCGTGGCATGAGTTGTTGCAGAATTCGAGGCCGACTTTGACCCATTTCGCTGCTGCGGGAGGTGGTTGTGGATAGGCTGGTGGTGAGCCATCTGGGTTTGCTGGCAGGTTTGCAATCGGTGCCGCCGATATCAGGCCTGGCGGTGCGCCTGCGAAGATCACCAGCCCGGCCTGATCCCACTCCAATCGCCAGTCGGCTGCCACAGTCACCTCTGCGGATACGAAAGGATGTCTGAGCGCAGTGAAGAGCATCGGCGCGGTTGCGGTGTCTGCGGAAGGAGGCTTCCGCCATAGGTCGGTATGTGGCGGCGCATACAGCTCGAATGCAGACATTGACTCAGGCACTGCATCGTCGGGTACATTGAGGGCCTGAAAGCAAGCCCTGCTTGGTACAGGCATCGCGGCAGAGAGGCTGAAGTCGAAGCTGGCCAGCAGCAAGCAAAGGAAAGGACCGACCGACTCGCAACCTGGGGACTCTCGGAAGGTTTCTAGCCCACTCTTTTGTATTTATATCCCACGCGCAGGGCCACAGGATTCAAGCAAGCGATAATCTCCCCGCCCGTAACCAAGGACTCTTGGTCCAAGCACCAACTCGATGGGGAAAAACACTTTTGGGAGGCTGGTCAGCCTTGTGCTAGCCGCGACCCAGCTTTTCCGCTTCTGGACCCTCAAGCCTGGGATGATTATGAATGGTTCAAGGCAAAGCGAGATAGGGTTCAGGAACGAGATGTTAGGGGCGAGAAAGACTAGCCGATCAGCACAGTCAGTTGCCCGTTTCTGACTCTCTTGAAGAGGGGAAGAGGGTGCCGTTGAACTACTGTATGTTTCAGATCAGTGCCATGTGGCGCTCTGCAAGCTTTGCTGTCAATCTGCAAGTCCTGTCTGCGATGACACCTTATGGGAAAAAGTCTGGGGAGAGGCTGAAGAGTTTTGCTTTCCGAGGAGGTAAAGGACGCGAAGACAAGGTCCGGGCACTGATTGCTGGCGGGTGGCATTCGTTGTGCTTCGTGAGACCCTTTTCAGACCTGGCGAAACAGATTTGAGCTTTTTGTCTTGAGCACGGGAGGCGACGAAAACTACATGCAGGAATTCGGTAGGTAAGGGATGAAGTCCGACATGTATTTATCGCCTAGATCCGCTTTCCTATGTATCGCAGCCGCGCGGTCCTTATTGAGCAGAAGAATCCTCGTATTCCCACGCACCTTTTATTGACGGCAAGGGTCGATTAGCGACCGCCACTCCGAGGGATGAGGCGGCAAAAGAAGCACATCACAGGTGCAATTTGTTAGTGTGCTGTACGTGAAGTGATTGACAGCTGTGAGGCTGCGTCCGGGCTGTCATGCAAGCGAGAGAGCACATCCCACAACGGGCCGCTCGATGTCGTTACCGCTGCTGGGCGATCTACCCGTTAGCGATGCTCGCAAGATGAGCTGAGAAGCGCCTCATGAGACAGCGTCACGCTCCCACTCGTCCGTTGGGCAGCCAAATGAGTTAGCTCGAGGTCAGCAGCCAAGCGTGCAGTAAAGCAGTGACCGCGATAGCGGCATTTCGGCTGCCTGAAGAACCAGGTTTGTTGGCTGGGTGGATCATGATCAGCTGGCCATCTTGCGGACTAGATGTCTTCGTGACCCTGCCATGCCCCAAGAAAGAGCTCTGTTGGCGGGCGCGAAACGGATCTAGAGGAGGTGTTACAACGCCAGGAAGGATAGTGTAGCTGCGTTGCAAGTTCAGGTTGGAGCTGAGGGCGAACGCTAGCGCATGCTTGGCCCGGTCAGATGTGTGGCAATCGTGGCAACGCTCAGCTCACTTTTGGCAGCGAACGGGGAGATCTGCAACATCGGTGAACCTTGCTCGCTGGTCTTGTAGGAATGGTGCTCCGCAAGATATACAGTGCGCACTGGATATAACGATGGATAGTAGACACGTGAAGTCAATCGTTATATGGCACATATCGTTGTAGCAAATGGGCTTGGCATATTGATGATATTATGTAATCCACTGATCTAATGTGCTTTGCGATCGTGAAGTGGCGATAATTGTATGAAGATGACGCTCGACACGGTCAAGATAGCGTAGATCTTGGTGTTGCGTCTCATCCCGATGCTCTTGGAAAGTACGTAGTACTTGTAACGCTGTAAGTGCTTCCGCTGGCGTTGGGATAACAAATGGCTGTGGCTCGACATCTTCATCTATTGCCTCATCGCTTATCGCTGGATGTTGTATATGCTGTTGTATGATATCATCCAATGTGATTCGCTCATCCTCCTCTTGACCATCCTCATCTTGTGGGTGTAGAATAAACCTAAGGTCCATCACATCCGGTAGTCGTTGTTGTAGCGCAAGGTACTCGGAGGATATATCGACTGATGTTGGTTCGGGTAGCGTAATTGATGGCTGAATAATTATGCTTTTGCGGAAGCAACGGTAGATTGTATTGTTGTTTACCAATTAATACCAGGAACGGCTGCACCAGTGAATCGTCTGGTACAATATGACTGTGGTAAACGGATTAATGTCCTTGTCGATACATTCAATGATGTATTGGATCCACTGCTTGCGATAGTGGACTTTAAAGTTGTTGATAATACCCTGATCGAGCGGCTGGAATACACTTGTCGAGTTCTTCGGTAACCAGATAATATAGATATTAGAAGGTGGTGGTGCCTGCTCAATCGCATTGATATGCGCCTTGAGGTTATCCATTGTTAGGATAACTGATCGAGTGCCGATATGACGATAGAAGGACTGAAGCCACTTCGCCATAATGCCAGTATTCATCCATGCCTTCTTACTGTGATACCACTGGCAACCGATTGCCTCAATATTGACGCCTTTGAGTGCTCGAGGTTGTTGCGCGTGCCCAATGATACACAGTGGTAATCGATCTGAACCAGTCGCGTTCGTACACAATGCGATTATAATCCTACTCTTATCAATCTTTCGACCAGGTAATGGCTCAGAGAGCAGGCCACGATTGACTACACTGCGCCAGTACAAGCCAGTCTCATCCATGTTGTAGATATCATCCTCAGGATATTCGCCACAGAGTGTACGAACAGCCTTCATCTCTTCTTCAGCAGTGACGGGTACTGATCCAGCTTCGCCGTGTTGTATGCGATAACGAATCTAATGCCGTTGTTTGAAGTTATTCAGCCAACCAACACTAAATTCAGGCTTTGCTTACCCACGATATTCAGGTATCTGTGGCCAAATCTCTTCTGCCTTGTCTTTCAATATGTGATATATGGTACTGCCACCATTTAACTCGATAACCTTCTAGAAGTCGAAGAGGATCGCCTCAAGAATAGGCCACTACGCAGGACGATGGCGAGCTCGATTACCTGCAGGACCACTATCAAGATGCTTAAACTTGTCGCTTAATATTTCGGAGACTATAGACTGGCCGATAAGGTGATGAAACTGCTCATAAAACCACTGAATACACTACTTCTGTGATAGGCGTGGTTGTTGCGATGAAAACCACTGTCGTAGTCGCTGGCGTTGCGCATCGGTGACTGCTTTACGAGGCATCTTGATAAAGCGATATTCGTAGGAATTATTAGAATATTTCAAATATCGTGAATGTGGATAGTTTGTATGAGGATTTGATTGCGACAAGAAAATTGTACCGTTATAACGCGAAATCGTTATAAAGTAGCATCGTTATATCCAGTGCGCACTGTATATAGCGGCGACGAGGGGCTGTCTTTTGACTCGGCAAGATGCGCTTATCTTCCGATTCATTGTCACACTTCGGTTCCGGAACGTTGCTCTCAACTCCTCGAAGGCGATCATGTGCAACATCACGACACGACTGAAAACATCTCCTTGTGCGCGATTTCATGATCGACTTTGCGCACAATGCTACTGTGCTTAGCCTGGACCGCACACAGGGTTTCATGTAAACCACTGGCTGAGTGACCCGAATCGCCCTCACAACGAGTCTGTCGAACGGGAGCTTCTAATATCACATTCTGGTTGCCAGCAATACTAAAGCCTATGTCGATAGCGTTTACGGGAAGCCACCCCTTACGGGACAAGGACCCCAAGCCATTTTGTTTGGAAGGCGTATGTCACGTGGGCAACGCTATTTCGCTTGACGAATATTCCACTGCTCCGGTTCATTGCTCTCGCCTGTGTGCTGCTGAAAGGACAGACAGGCGGCATTCGAAAGCCTATGCACAGACGTTGACTTTGATGGCATATCAATTCAGGAAAAGAGCATGGCTGTTTTGGGTGTCATGATTACAAGGCACTGACAAATGGAGTATCTATCCACGCCTCTGGTGACAGCGACGCCCTACAAGCCACTGCATGCGTTCATCATGCGAGCACCTCCCCAATACAGTAAATGAGCTGTCAAAAGTCGCGAAACAACATGGACCAAGAAACTCGGATGTATGGCAGCTCATGGTTCGTCAGGTTTCAAGCAGTATCACGGATTACTGCCGAGCTTGAGAAGTGGCGGCTGCCTCTTTCACGCCATCAATATCGTGTTGGAGCGCGTGCTTGACATAGCAAAGCAGCGTCCACGATTGGATCCCCGAGAAGTTTTTAATATTTACCGCGATAGAGAGTCACCAGTGTGCACTGGTTGAGCATGTCCTCCGCGAGACCACTCCAGCTGCGGTACTGTGCGCGTGGACACGTAATACCTGCGATCCGAGGAAGAGGGCCCTCAGTGCCTGGCGGTGTCCTCGCATGCTGCACAGTCGCTTCTGCTTCTAGATCATAGTTCTCAAGGAGACCTTCTCTTGAGCCTTTCTCCATGGCCCTACGGAGAATGAGGCACGGGCTGAACGTCGAAAGACTAGACAAACCAAGGTGTACAATTACCGGACGTTTCAATTGGCATCATCTTGCGAGCAGCGAAATCTTGCGTTCGGTGGGCAGATGAGAACCCGTCGTGACGTCTGAGCTAATGTTAAGATCCGTCGCCTGTCCAGTCTGGCGATTTCAACTGTAGATTGGGAATGCTTCATCGCAGCAACGGATCGTGCAAACATAGATCTTGCTGTGGTCTACCATCTTCTGAGCAGGAACCATGCGAAGACCGTTTTCCTTTCAGCTTCGACAACGTGGGCAAGGAGAGGATATTTTTAGCATAAGGAGAGAAATGACTCGTATTTTTGGGATGCTCCACGTCGCACCCATTAAATACTCTGTGTTCAAGACAGCTTGTGTACATTCAGCACGTGAAGTCCTGAACAATACAAGAATCGATCAAATGGAATATGAGTGCGAGCTCGAGCGTAATCACACCTCAAAGATGTATCAGGGCATTCTTTTGCTCCTCACATGGCGAAAACAAGCTTCGTGATTTGCGACTTAGTGCACGCCTTCTCCGCATCATCTAACGGCTTCGAGCGGTAGCGCTGATTGGATCGCGAGTCCAGCCCCTGGTCTAAGTGTCAAACCAACAATTTGTTCAGGCCTGCAATAGGCATGAGCTGTACCTCCCGTCCGTACATTCAAATGACGCGGTCACCGTAGAAGTGCCGCGCCGTCTTCACCTCCGTGTCCTTCTCACCCTTGAGTCTCTCGTTGCTTTGACATTCCTCACTTCATGGGGTCCTGGCCATCATCATGATGTTCAAACCAGATCTCTGGACCCGCTCCTTCAAGCTCGCGGTAGCTTTAACTTTCTTTATTGGCGTGTTACTTTGGATTCGACCTCCGCAGCGGGAGGACGCGCGAAAGGTGAAAACGTGGTTCTCCCAATCCACGCACACGTGGGGATCGCACGGCGGCCACGAGGGCCTCACGAAAGAGACAGGTGTCAAAGTCAAAGATGGCTGTATCGACGCACCAGAAGGACAGGACATTGTAGTCACAGTCAAGACTGGTGCCAGTGAGGCAGCGAAACGACTACCTACGCAATTGAGAACGACACTGCGATGTCCGCCGAACATACTACATTTCTCGGATCTGGCGCAGACTCTGGAGAACATCACCATCCATGATTCTCTTGCGGCTGTAGCAGAGTTCATCAAAGTTGGCAACTCAGATTTTGATCTTTACAGGAAGCAGAAGGCTCGACAGAAGCTTGGTTGGAAAGAAGAGGAAGTCACGAAGGAGGTCAAAGAGCAAGCGTGGAACCTGGACAAGTACAAGAATCTGCATATTGTCCACGATGCATGGCAATTGATGCCAAAGAAGAAGTGGTATCTGCACATTGATGCAGATACATATCTCTTTTGGCCGTCTTTGCTGAGCTGGCTGCCTACACTGGACGATTCGAAGCCCTTATACACAGGGTCTCTGACGTGCTTTCAAGATGTCAAGGCTGCGCACGGTGGCAGTGGCATTCTCATCTCCGAATCTGCAACGAAGACGATCGTGGTGGACAATACGTCAACGGTGCCATCGTGGGATGCAGATGCAAGAGCACATTGTTGTGGCGATGAGCTTGTGGCGCGAGCACTGAAAGAAAACGGAGTGGAAATGCATAACTCATGGCCGATCATCAACGGCGACAAACCGACCACGATTCCATTTGGGTCTCAATATTGGTGTGAGCCAATCGTGACGATGCATCATCTTTCTGTCGAAGATATGGACATGGTCTACGACTTCGAGAAACGGAGAAAGAGACCAAATGTAAGCACTCACATTCGTGCTTGCTTGTCAAGCGCTGACAAACTCTACAGGACCCAGTCACGTACAGAGAGCTCTTCAAGGACCTGATCTATCAGAAAATTCCTGACATCACGGTGAACAACTGGGACAATGGCGCTGAAGGCATTGCAGTCCCGGATTGTCCGTCATTTCAGCAATGCGCCGAAGAATGCGAGAAGAATACTGGCTGTTTCCAGGCTTCCTACGATGGCAAGGACTGCACGCTGGGCACGAGATTCTTCAAGCTTGGTGAGAAGAGGGAGCCTGAAGGAGGGAAGGCATGGCAGAGCATGTGGAAGAAATACAGGATGTACGAATGGGCCAAGGCGCACGCCGATTGCTCGAACTACAAACCTGGCTTCCACGACGCGTTCGTGTGCAAGTGAAAGATCAGACGATGACAGGACTTTGCAACACAAGCATATGATTGCAATGGCTCTAAGCTCTCCATCCGATATTCCGATGACGGCTACACGCTACTCGAAGGACAAAGTCAAAGTCCAATCGCAGTTCACAAATGACAAATGCATGCTCGCCAAAATGAGATCCACTGAGCATCTCAAAATGCATGTGGGCGTGCAGGGTATGTCAGCGATGCACGAAGACCAAAAGGAAGCGAAGGCGCGCAGCCGACTCCGCTCCGCTTCGCTAGTGTATTTCTGCAAGCTGCCTTGTGGTCAACGGCTCGCTGCAAAGGATAATCATAGCAGACAATACAAGAAGCACCGCATTCTTCAACGACCTATCAAATTATCCCACACGTGAAGCTCGGACGGTAGCGACGAATTGGAAAGCACTCGTGGTCGCCGATTCGGCCCAATTGTCAATAGCTAAGCGGATACAGCGACAGCGGTGAACGATATCAATGCTTTAAAGCTCGCAAAGAACCAGGTGAAGCGAAAAGCCTGCTAGCCTTCTCACGCGTCGCAAGCGAACATACAATACAATGCGATTAATCGAATGCATGACGCGGTCAAAGATCCTGGAGAGCTTCATCCTACCGCAGAGTCTTTATCTTGAGCAGCCGGCTTAGATATCTTTACCCAGGTCGGCGACACTAGCAAGGCGAGATGTCGTACTAGTTTGCCTTTTGAGCTTCGTGAAACCATCCATTGTACTCAGCTTCAAGCGACTGTCACCTTGGTGGCCCAAAGAATGCAAGGTCAGAACCTGAAGCCAGGAAAGCGGACGCTCGTGCTCTGTAACGAACGAATTCTGGTCAGTCCAGATCAATTATCTGCCAGGAGCGCCTCGTGTTTGTCCATTCTTCTCCACCAGGTTGCACAACATTGAAGCCAAGCAATGGCTTCCGAGACTTGCCCTCTTCATTTCCAAGCTTGGAACACGCAAGGCTGTTGTCGTGTAACGTACGAGCTCCAGGATGGACAATTGGTAGCACCAAAAACATTGGCTGGGACACGAATCCATTTCTACGTGCATTGGCTTGACGTGCAATTCCTCTCTTGACTTATGCTAGTGCTGGGACGGGTGGTCACCGCTGCTTTGCTTTGACTACACCAGTCAAAATCGTATTCGTCCTTGATTAACAACCCCAGGGGTAACCGGAGGCGGTCTTGCAGGTGTTCACTTCGCGCCGACTCGAATGCTTTAATGTGATGGGCTCGACATACCAGTCATTGACACCTATGATGACTATGCGCATTGCTGGGAACCTTGTAAGTACTGCGACAGATCTCACCAGACCTCCCAAAATCCTAATGTTATTCAAGACTCAAAACAGCCCCTCCCATCGCTCGGCTGCATTTTCGCTCATCATTGAGGTGCTGGTGAGCTCCAGCTAGTGGCACATGAGCTAATGGCAGACGGCTTGAGACCACCACATGCCCTACCATATCTACGGTCTCCGTCATTACCATCATTGCCACCGTTTGCTTCGCTGATAGGGCAACATTGGACGAACGAGTCCTCAAGCTTCGGTAATGAGCCTTGCCTCCTGAACGACCATCAACAGCGACAACGCGCACGACATCATGAGCAAGATACCTTTTTCGAGCTTCCAGCCCATACCCGACCAGTATTCGCACAGGAGATTGTCGCCCGACATGCGTTTTACCCGTTGGCAACATCACCGAGATCGTCCTCCCAAGAGCGACTCTACCAGAGCACACTACATCGGCCGATAGGGAGTGCTGCACATAGGAGACAAAGCATCTCTCACCATTCGCATTGGGCCCAAATCGAGCACCCGCTGGCTATCGACACGAACATACATGCATCATATCACCGCATTCCCCGACAGCGCGATTATCCGGAACCAATGTCACAAATGAGTCCTCTGACGACGCCACTGCACGGTTCAGTTGACTACAACAGGCTTCCAAGTCTCAGCCCGGTATCCAGTATGATGTCGCCCACCGTCCCGCATCAAGTCGCTCCAGAGCACGTTGCGATCAACAGAGCCACAGTAGCTGCTCTGAGATCCGATGAGTATACCGTCCCGCCCGCAGTACCCGTCACGGTTGAAGAAGAGGTTCATTATGAGCTGATCATGCGCGAGCATCCAGTTCACGCTCGGGCATGCGGCTTGTCTTGGGACAGTCGAACCTTGGATCCGACGCCCATCATTGAGCTGAGAATCACGGGTGCAAATCAACGCTTGTTGACAAAAGACATGTTCGAAAGGACGAGATTTGTCATGAATGTGACGCTCTTGGATGAGGACGGAAGACACTCGCGAATGAATTATCCACAAGGCACTGCAAGAAATGATTCAAACCTGGTGGGTGAGCTGTACCACTCTGGAATGTTCTACAAAGATGAATTCGATCAGGAAGGATGCTACTTCTGCTTTGGTGGACTCTCTTGCAGGATGAGTGGGCGCTATCGGCTGCGCTTCATGCTCTTCCGATTTGACTTTGATGCGCTTGCCGGCGGCAAAGTTGCCACACGTACGGTGGCAGAGATCGACACGAATCCATTCGAAGTCTCAGTCCCAAGACTCTTCTCAGGCAGACTAAATTCTTCTAATTTGGTGATCGCCCTGAAACAGCAAGGCGCAAAGGTGGATGTTCGCAAAGGTCCAGGACCAGAACAGAGAGCGCACCTCAGGAGGCGGCGAGAGCAGGACGATGATGGCGAGGAAGATCGAGACGAAACAAGGAGAAGCCGTTCCTGACGGGTTGCAATGCATATGCGGTCGGTGGAGTGATGTATCAATATTGGGACGGCATTTGTGATACCCTTGACGATTTCCTCAACAATTCCTACCAGGACAGGCGGATGGCGGTACAAGTAACCTGGATGCAATGGACTTGTTGGCTCTCAAATGATTCACGATTCGACAGACGAAGGAAATGATTCCATGTTTATGTGACCACATTCATACTTGCAACATACAGCTATTTCGGGTTGTTCCAGCCCAGGGCCACTTAGTTGCATGATACCACAAATCAGCTGTATTCTAATCTCATTACCCGAATAGAAATATTCTCAGATCAGCCAATAATTGCCGAGCTTCCATTCAAGTCAAATGCACTTCATGATGGACGAACATGCTTCATGGCTTTGCTCATCTCCTCTTCAAGCAGCGCAGCTGAGATGATGATTTTCATCAGCAGGCCTTTACAATGGCGTTCCGATTGCAGCAATCAGCACTCTCGACGTCAACCGAGTCTCAGAGAGCACTGTCTGTTTTGCGAAGCCAAACTCCAGTACATCAGAGCCCAAAACATGGTTTACGTGATAATAGAACAGCATGGTTGCTTCAAAAAAATGGTATGGCTCATCTCCCCACAACGAGAACGGGAACTTGGATCCATCATCCGTCCAAATTGAATTCACATGAAAACCGTAGACACTTCCAATCTTAAAGGGCCATGTGCCTCAGGAGTATCTTCCGAGCATACACTTTCATTGGAAAGCACATCGTTCGTTGAAGGTCTCGAAGGAAAAAATTCCGCTAGTAAGTTGCTGCTACGCATGTTCCTAGCCGCAGTCAGCTGATCAGCGACAGAAAACTACACATCCATCAACATGCGTCTTCTTGCACTCACCGTCCTCGGCTTCGCAGCCTCTGCCATCGCAGCTCCAGCTACTGATGCCGCATCTGGTGCACCAGATATCACGGCTGCCTTGACCAGCGTCAAGGCCGGCGTGGACAACATCAAGGGCGCTGTTTCCGCCGTCAAGTCTGCAGACGACAAGGCTGCCATCGAGGCTGTTGGAAAGAAGACGGATGAGCTGAACTCAGTCATCGCCGCCGCGAAGACCAAGGTTGAGCATGCCTCCCCAGCTGGCATTGTGGATGCTTTGAGCATCGCCGGTCCCGCTAGCGATCTTGCCAACTCCGTTGGCGCTCTCTCCACGAATCTCGCAAGCAAGAAGGCAATTCTGGAGAAGGCTGGCGAGGCAAAGAACGTTGCTTCCGCACTTGAGAAGCAGAAGGCGGGCAGCAAGGGCTTGTCCGATGCCGTTCTGGCCAAGTTGCCGGGCCTTGCCCAACCGACCGCGAAGAAGAGCGCGGAGCAGATTGACAGCAGCCTGTCCTCCGTCATCTCGACATTCAAAAGCGCATAGACGCGCAATTGGAGCAGAAGTGTAGCGTGGAAGCCAGCGCACATGGAGCATATCATCGCTGGGCTAAGTCGATGTGGATAGAAATGACAAGTGCATTCTGAGAAGCCAAGAGTCGCTGTAAACCTTTGATCATCATTCGCCCAAGGTCCACGATGCATCCACCTGCTCTGCTCAACTGCACCAAGCCCGCTTGTGATAGATTTATCTATGTGCCGGTTCAAGCTCCATCACCAACAGCTGGATTGCCACATGAGAATCTCCCGAAGCTTGGCCCAGCACACATTGGCGCAATCATCGCAATTGGTACCATCGCGGTTTTCTTCCTGATCATTATCCTCATTCTCCTGAAATGCCGACCCAAAGGACAACAATTGTGGAGACAGCGGCAGCATATGGGGCGGCTACCAAGATAATCGAGCCGCCACTTGCATGAATTCTCCAGTCTGTCCTTCATCATGAAGAGGGAAGGTCGCCAAATGCTAAGCATCCAACCAGGTTGTGTTCTTATCACCAAGCTCTTTCTTGACGCCATGACATGAATTTCGGACTTGACAACGGGAAAGGGATGCAAAATTTGTGCTCAACTTGTAACAATCGCTTTCTGGGTATCTCCAAGCTTCACATAACATGCAACAGACAAAAACTCATGATGCTCCTGCATCTGCTTCACTCAAGCAGCGAATCGTCCCAACCACCTGTCTCGTACAGATAGTCTCGCACCCTCTCCTTGACGCCCTCAAGCCCACTTCCAAGGCCTTCACGCCATTGACTCTCAACTGTCTCAACCTTCTCTTTCAGTTCTCCAGTCAGGCGCATCTCCTCTGCCTTGCGCACATCACTCATCTCTGCATGCACTATGTTCCAATCCTCGCCCTCAGCCACACGCTGACTTTCCAGAAGTCTGATGCCTGCGACCATGAGACCATTTTGTGCCTCGTGGAGCAAGCACATGAGGTTGACTTGCGATTCGATAAACTGGTATGCCGACTTTTCGGTATGTGTCAGAAGAGTGTAGAGGTATTGAAGAGGATGACGCTCATATTGCGGGTTCTCATCGTATTCAGACGGCGGCACGTGTAGGTCAAAGTCGCTGCGCGATGGCGAAAGGTCCTCTGGCACCTTCTGGATGACCGACGAAAGGCCCGGCGCAATGTCCCAAAATGCGCTGAGGTGATCTTCAACTCCACGCGCCACGTTTCGCTCGACAATCCTGGTGAATTCCTCGTACCGCTTATTGGCAGCTTTGTCGAAGTTCGTTTTCCGGTCCTGCATATCCTGGTCGAAGAAGCGTTCGGCATCCTTGAGCTTGACTTCATCGCCCATCACGCGCAATGGATTGACAATGACACCACGATATAACTCATTTCGTTCGCCTTCGAGCTCGTCTAGAGCCTTGTAAAGCGTCTCTCGCGCCTCAGTCAACCACTTGAGCAGATTCAGCTTCTCGAGCAGTTCCGGCTGCTCATCTCCCTCTTCTTGTGGCTCATTGGGAGTTGGGCTGTCGGCCGACGTTTTCAATCCGGCACACAGCTGCGTTATGCATGCATTGCCTTTCGTGATTTTCTCCGAGATCATGGCGTTTAGTGGATTCCACACTTCTGGCTGATGGGCATCATACTCCGATCTTGCCAAATGCCCGGCGGCTTGGGCTTCTTGAGCATTGAAGTCTTCCTCGGCTCTTGCAGCTTGACCATATGTCATCTGCCCCAAAGAGAGCTGCTCCTGGATGTTGTGGCGCATCTGAGTTCGTCGATCCACTGCCTCTCGAGCCTTTCGTTCTCGTCTTTCGTGTAGCTTTGCGCTGAAGTCATCCTTCGTTCGCTTGATCTCATCAATCTCGCGTAGACTGTCGAGGACTGTGCGGACGGATGCGAGGTCGGGATGGTTGTTTGACATTGCTGGATGATGTCGTGGATAAGGAGGTGGTAAAGTGATCAACCTAGAGACGTCGAGCTTGTGTGGATCTGGAGTTGGAGGAATCGAAGCAGGAATACGTCGAGGCGTGGCAGATGAACCTTGACCACCATCATCATGCCAGCCAGTCTTTTCAATTGGATACTCCCCAAGAGCTCGTGGAGTGCCTCCATGCATAGAGGGCGAAGGCTCGTCCTCCCACTGAAGAGTTGCAAGCGTCTCTCGCGACACGCCCATGAACTTCGACTCGCGCTTCGTTCGTTCAATACGCTGAGACGCGCCAGTGCTGCCCGCACTCGACTCCCACCATCGGCTCGCTGGTCGTCCTCGAGAATTCTCCTCTTCGTCCGGAACTGTGCTCATTGCCATACTAGGAATTGGCGACAAGACTGGCTTATGCCTCGCCCATGGACCACGTTCTCGAGGATCACCTGCTGAGCTCGCGATGCTCGCTGGAGATTCTGGCTCGGTCAACGGTGTGAAGTTGGTTTGCGAGCCAGACATAGGGCTATTCAGTGACATGAAGGAGCCCATAGAATCACTTCGACCAGGTCGTGGCATCGATGAAGCGGAAGATGGCTCTGTCGATGCGGGTCTCGGTGCTCCAGTAGGTGTAGGCTGCTGTGTTCGCCACAGATTCCGTGTGAGGTCGAGGACATCTGGTGCTTCCATGGACACGAACGCTGCAGCATACTGGTCTCGCCGGATTCGTGACTCTGCCACGATGTAGTCTGCAAAGAGCTTCAATTTCTCCATATCAGTGTTGCAGCTGCTTTCCTTACGAACGAACTCTTGATGTCTCTTGATCGATGCGATGCTAAACGAGTCACCAGCATCTTGTGTCGAATGTGGTGTTGACCGAGAAGTCTCTGCTGGCACCGTAATCGAGCTGCCAGGAGTAGATCTAGCACTGTCCGGAGGTATAGCCAACTGAGCTGGAGGAGATCTGACACCAGCAGATTTCTGTGGTGTTGGAAAGGTTGCAGATCCCGGTGGCGGGGTTGCAGCAACCCGGACAGGATTTGGAGAAGACCTGATCGTATGCTCAACTGGCGAAGGCCGTGACTTCTTCATAGCACCTGTGCGACTGATCCCTCGCCCACTGCTGACTGGGCTCAATATGAGATCTGCAGGCCCAACTTGTGAACTACTGCCTTCTCCATTGTCTTGCCGTACGCGATCTTTGGCAGCACGACTCTCACTTCTCCGCTCTCGGATGCCTTTCGCACTCCCTTCTCTTCGCAGTGACCCCGACCAGCTGCCACTCGACTCTGATGCTCGCGAGACATGTTGTGGTCCAGAGCTTGTGCTATGCGCATCCGACGCCTGATCAAAGCCTGCTGGAATGGCAGGCACTGGAGGTGCATCGTGGGCTGGCGAAGTGCCTCGAAGCTGTGGCGGTAATGGAGATTGTGGGAACTCGCTATAGCCTGCTGGCGTGGGCGGAACAGGTCCTAGCTGAGTGCCTCGATGAGGTGGTGGACGTCGTGTTGGCGGTGCTATTATTGGCACTGGAGCATTATGATGATCAGTAGGTGGCACAGCAATCGCGTTGTCATAACTCGTGCCAGCTCGTGACATGCTGGCTGAGCGCGAGCTCGGTGTAGTAGGTGGAGGAGGACCAGGCGGGGGAGGTAGGCCTTGGTTTGGCGCCCAGTGATGGTGCGTAGCTGTGCCAGCTGATGCCGAGCGTCGAGCCGCTGGTGGTAGAAGCGGTGGCTCATGAGCCTGCGGCATGTACATTGTCTGCCGATTACTCGTCTGATTGACTTGCTGCGAAGGATTCCATCGCTGTACTGGAGCATTGGCAAGTGCTTCTCTTGTCCCATATTGTAGGTTATCAATGGCATTGGTTGGAGGCGTGTTAGATCTGTCCGTAGATCTCCCTCTTGTCAAAGCAGATAGACCAAATCTCGCCCTTGAAGTAGACCTATCTCTTTGCGAATTTGGAGGTGGAGGAGGGAAGTTCATGGCGTTGTCGTTGCGTGGCAGAGCTGACATTGGAGATGCAGCTGCTGTTATTGCACTGGCTGGCGTTGCGACCTCGTGTGCGAGGTGAGATGGTAGGCGGACATTAGTCTGTAATTGCGGCGGTGATCGTAGATGAGATTGCTGACTCGGACTCGGACCACTACTAGGTGTATATGGTGGAGGTGGTGACTCCAGTGGTTCTAGGCGTCCCATGCGTTAGCCCAAATGTCAGACCGAACAAGCTTCGAACTACACATTGTGTTTGTCGCACAAGCTTCTGACGCGAAGGCCTGAAGGACGTGTACACGACTTGAGTGTCTAGAAGTCACCCTGACATGTTCTAAGACTTACGGCCTGAATCATCGAGTTGCCTTGGGGCCGCTGACACGGTCAGAGTTGTATGCGGCCGATAAGCACCACCTATAGGACCTCCTCTGCCCCATTGCTGTGGATTATACTCCATCATCGCACTTCCTGGTGCACTCCTGAATGCAATTGACGGCGAATCTGCACTCGGACTCAATGGAGAGCTTCTCAATGTCACCTGTCCATGGGGTGATAATGGCGTGTGAGGATTCGCAGGGACGATGGGCGAGCGGTACGTATAAGGACTCTGCGGCGCTTGAGCGTGTATAGGAGTGAAACCAGGCAAGGCAGTATTCAGGTCCGGACGTGAAGGTGACACAGGACCTGTGCTGTGACCGTTCGCCGCACTACCAGGCGACCTCAAGGAGGAATGCGGCTGAATGGTAGGCGGACCTGGGGGAGGCGGAGGTGGAGGAGGAAGATATCGCGAAGATCCATCTCCAGCGGCGACGTTCATGTCGCTCTACGACTCGCAATGCTGCATAACCCTCCCGCTCTTCTGGACCGGGCAAGGACCAGTCGTCTGTCCTGTCTCGCGCCTCGTCCGTCTTTGGGTAGGCGCACTTGCTTCCGTGTCCTGAAGCGCCAATGGGGGACTGCTGGTATCTCAGAGATCCACACAATTCGCAAATTTGTGAACGATGTTGGCTTTCACCAACAGATCCCTCCAGGGCGTTTCCCGTTGGAGGCTGTCTCCAGCGCCATCTAAGTGGTGCATTTACGCGCTTGTGGCTGCAGATTTGCGGGTCCCAGATCTGCTTAAAATATCTCGCCTGGCAGTACGAGAGCTACGATTGGCTCGGCCCGCACGACCTTGAGCTTTTGAGACCAAATTTGCTGTGATTCCATCCTGCTGCATGCCTCGTAGTCTCACTAATTTCTTCCAGGAGCACATGCGTTTCTCAAGCATGCACCAGGATTCTGCACACTAAAGGGCTGTAGAAATCATGCCACTCCAGCCATTTTTGTGCAGTATATGTACAATTTAGGCTTTCGCTTTATTGCTAATCGACGCACTTGTATGTACTATCCGGATCCCATACTATACTCCTCGTTCTCCAACCTCTCGTAGCACAAAAGCAAACGGTGCAATGCTTATTTCTTCGGGTACTTGGCGTGAACGTCGATAACCTTCTGGACTTCATCGTAGCTACCGAGGAAGATGCCGGATCGGTCGTGGATATGTTGTGGAACGACCTCGAGCATGCGTGCCATGTTGCTGTCAATTGCTTGACCACCAGCTGTTGTGTGTTAGCAGAGATTGGAGTTCGCACACTCGAACCTGAGGTTCATCCACTCACCATTCTCGAAGACCATGGCCATTGGAGCGCACTCGTACAAGATTCGTAGCTTGCCCTTAGGGCTCTTCTTGTCTGCTGGGTACGCGAAGATGCCTCCGTACAACAATGTTCGATATGCATCAGCAACCATGGATCCGATGTAACGTGCGCTGTATGGCTTTCCACCCTCACCCGGGTTCTTCAGACCGTCGACATACTCCTTGACCGGATCCTCCCAGTACATGCTGTTACCCTCATTGACCGAGTAGATGGCTCGCTTCTTTGGTATCCGCATGTTCGGGTGGGTGAGGATGAACTCGCCGAGAGCATTGTCCAAAGTGAAAGCATTGACTGGACCGCCCTTCATGGTGATGACGAGCATAGCGGAAGCACCGTACATGGTGAAACCGCTGGCGACCATGTCTGTGCCTGGTCTCAGAATATCCTCTGCCGTGCCTTTCGCATCATCTGCCAACTTGTAGATCGAGAAGATCGTGCCGACCGAAACACCGGCGTCGAGGTTGGAGGAGCCGTCGATTGGATCGCAGGCGACTGCGTACTTTGCATTTGGGCCGTGGTCGAATACCATAACTTCCTCTTCCTCTTCTGATACTAGCAGACGGACTCGTGCGCAGCTTCGCATGGCGGACACGAAGATGTCGTTGCCAATGACATCAAGCTTCTTCTGGTCATCGCCGGTTGTGTTTGAGGAGCCAGCAAGGCCAGTAAGCTAGGAGAGAGATTAGATTTCACTATTGGCGTCTTTGTCTGTGTACGTACGTTGATCAGGGTGGCTCTTCGAATGTAGTATGCAATGCTCTTGAACGCGAACTGCAGAGCATGGCACAGCAGGGTGAAATCACCAGTGGCCTCCTTGTGTTTCGTCTGCTCTTCCGTGAGAAATCTTGTCAATGTGATGATCTCCGTGTTAATGCTCTCGGTGCCAACTCCGGTGTTGGCTTCGCCATTCTTCTGTCCGTTGGTAGCCATGTTGAAGATTGTGTGTGAAAGCAAAGAGTGTTATGGTGGAGAATGAAGCAGAGCACGCGGAAAATGGCTCGGTGACGTTTAGCTTCACGATATTTCCCAGTACCTTTACCCGGTGGTGCGGAAGATCGTTCGGGATCAATTGTCTAGGGAAGCAGCTGTACGTTCCTTACCGAGGGCGGGCGACGTCAGATGTCCAAAACACAGAGAGAATGATTGGAGCAGGCAATTGAAGGTCTTTGCCCTGGTCTTCTGACATCGATCTGGCTTATATAGTATTTTTCACTCTGCTCACTGGCGCATGAACTATCCAGGTTCCCACATGACAGAACTGTGGACATTTGCTGCCGATGCAAAGCGCGATCCAGTGAATGGTAGCTTAAGGTACCTGGAGGGGCTCTGGCCCTTGGATGGTGGGGAATTGTCAGGAAGACCAGCTCCGTATCGTGGTTCGCTCCGAGATCCTCCGTCATAACACGGAAGACGAGACGCCGCTCGTTGATTATGGACTGTCAGGCTCGGGTTTAGACCGATAGAACAAAGAGAAACACTCGTCAGGCACGAATTCGTTGAGCACTGCACGCTCATGAAGATAAAGACCTGTATGAAGTCTTGATCACAAGGTCCGACATCGGCGAGCGGAGCATCTTGACCCACATGTGATGAGATCAGTTCATCTACACGCGAAGACTCACCCATGGGAACACTCTTCGCAATTGAGCATCGTACTCTTGCCTTCTTTATCTCGAGCGACATGCGAGGCTCCGATAAGCCTTGCTGCAATCGTTGAGAACCATGTGTCGCTTTTTGACGCAAGATTGAGTCTGAACATCAGTCTGAACATCATGTCACGCGAGCACGAGACAAGAGTCGTGAATGATTCAACAACTGAACAGCCAATTGCTGAGGCTGATGATGGAGGCAATCGCTGTGCTGGCCTTGTGAATGGACCGATTGTCGTCCGACCGTCCAATGTGCTGGAGTTGGCAGACAAAGGCGGTGCGCTAAAACAAGGAGCTCAACGTCCCTTCTTCTCTACAACTGCTTATCGTTGTAGGAATGATGCCACCGCTCACAACAGCATCATCTAGGCAGGAGTCCCGTGGCGAGCCGCAAGTCGCGTCGTGTGGCAGGCACAGTCATCGCTAATCAGATGTCGTGACATCTGCACTTGCTTCCCGAGCGCGAACCTGACCTACCCAGTACCGTGATGGTTTGACTGATCTCACAACTCTCTTACTCAAAGCTACTCAACTTTCTTACTTTTTGTTTATTCTTTGTAAATACAACTCGAAGGTACTCACTCGAAAGCATTCACCATGGACAAGATCGCCCTGGAAATCGTATATCACCTAGCCGATCTGCAGTATGAATACGACTGCGAAAGTGGACAGCGGTGGCCAACATTGCTATCGTGTCAGAAGAGCCACATCCTCGCGTTCAGATCTGTTTGCCGAGCCTTTCGCGATGCTTGTTGGTTGGCATTCAGGAATGTGCTAGCGGAGCGCATATTCTACTTGAACGAGGAGGATCTGGCGGTATTGAGCGAGATCGTATGTGCAGCAAGGAGCATAATGGAGGCAATGGTGCTGATACTTATCACAGTCCACCCACCCACGATTGGCTCCACTGATCAAGACACTCACTTTTGGAAGCCAAGTCTTCACGCAGAATGGTCTTCGCATCCTGGAGCATGGTCTTCAAGAACATCCTGCACATTTAGAACTTCATGGAGGACCAGGCGCATGGCAGCGTCAGCTCGCACATTCGCGATCAAACCTTCCCTACGATGAGCTTGTCCAATTCAAGGAGCTTTACGAGACCGGTCTCGCCCGTCAAGAGCTGCTTTGGTCAAGTGGTGATGCACTGGCCATACTATCCGACTGTCTATATCGTTTGTCGAGCAAGGGCCTACAATCGATCCATATTTGTCCGCGGCCCTGTCACGTAACATTCGAACTGAAGGGTAAGGGAAGGCTATCTTTCAGCTCACGGAATCGCACACAATGGATACCCCATGGAGCTGTGAATCACACTCGTTGTAATGCCTGGCGTAACATCGATCGCACTTTGACAGCTCTTGCTCAGCTTGATGGCAGGTAAGTGAGGACAAGGTCCTTGCCCCAGCTAAAGAACATCCCGCTAACCACGAACACAGTCTGCTCCAGCTGCACGACCTGCGAACCTCAAGTCTGAGCAATATTCGCTGGCCCATGAATTCGACGATCTTCAAGAACACCATTCTTTTCCGCAACCTGCGCAGTCTGCAACTATCAATCCGCGAGGACATCCTCTCATCAGACTACACATACGCCATCCCGGACTCCGAACATGCAGCTCGACAATTCGTCCAATGCCTCCTAGCTGCCCCACACCTCACGTCTCTCGACCTGGAGATGTGCTCCATGGGCGAGGACACCTTCGCCTCTCCAGCCATCAAGCTCATCGCCGAGGCAAACGTGCCTTTCCGCCTCGAACACCTCGCTCTCGAGTACAACGTCCAAAGCGAAGAAGTCCTCACCGAACTCCTGCGACCGCACGCCAAGACGCTGAAACGCGTCGTGCTCATGAACACATGGATCACAGAAGGCTGGTGGGGCGGCTGGCTGCAGAGTACGCGGGAGCTAGGCGTACGACTAGACTATCTCGAGGTGTGGAAACCAACTCAGTGGGGTCATGAAGTCGGCATCGAAGCTGCCGAGGACATGTTCCGGTTGCGGGATGTGAGTGCAATCGCGGAGAAAGGGAATGTGGTCTGTTGTCTGCCGCAGGAGCAGTGGAATAATTGCTATCCTCGGTTTGCAAGGCGTTGATGTAGTTGCCAACCGGGTGTTGTGATTCAATTGAGCGAGCGATGGAATTCTGGGAAATTGGCTCTCCAGCTTGGTGTGCGGAGTTCAGATTTTGCAGTGCCATAACAGGCACTTGATATGTTTCATGAGTTTCGACGGACGATTCAACCGTCGACAGGACATGGGTTGCACCAGTGCCACGAGCCCAGGTATTGCTATCACAGCGGCATAGAGAGGGGGATCCTCAATGACATCAATACAAATCACAATTATCATTTCTTCTTCGAAATAAGATGGTACAGGGTATCCGCCACAGTGAATGGACCGCTCGCACAAAGATGCAGATACACAGTATATTCGCTTCCCGATCGATCGTCCCACAAGGAAACTCATTTCCATATCCATCCTCGTGTGCCCTTTCTTTATGCGTCATTTTAGGCCCGAAGCATGTTCACCGCCGAAATACTTGTGCCAGAAATGTGGTGGATGGTGATAGCGCATCGCTGACTTATCCGTCATCAGCTTGACAACACTCAATCGGAGTCGAGCATGTCGAACTCATCAGCGACAGGCTTGCCGCGTCGCGACGCGCGTGTGCCTCTCGTCGCAGCAGCAGCTGGCTTAACATTCTCCTTCGCCTTTGCAGCAATCCGTCCCTTAGCCTTGGGAGACGCCTTCACCGCACTACTGCCATTGACTTGCTTCGCAGCGGAGACAGCACCCTTCTTCGGCGTGGCAGCGGCCTTCTTAGGCGTCGCGACCTCCTTCGGCGTCGGCTTCGCGGCGGTACGCTTACGAGCCGGACTTGAGTGGGTCGGTGGAGGAGGAGAAGCCTCTTCCTCTTCTTCCTCTTCTGCGACTTCCTCCTCCTCGACTTCAACTTCAGGCCCCGGGCTCGCCTCTGCACCGGCTCCAGACTCCTCTTCCTCCTCGTCACCAGCATCAGGCATCTCCTTATCTTCTTCCGCATCGGTTGCGGACTCCTCATCGCTGCTAACCTCAATGTAACTCTTGTTGACCTGACCTCGTCCACTACGGCGCAGCTCGCTCGACGGCACATTCGCTTCGGAAGATAAGAGACCATTCGTGCGCGACTTCTTCGGCGTCTTCTTGGTGCTCGTTGACTTGGCCTTCTTAACCTTGCGCTGGCCGCCCTCGGTCTTGACTTTCTTGCGTGCTTCGCCTGTGCCCGCAGTGGTGTTCTTTCTCTGCACGCATGGATCAGTTTCCTGTGACTGTCGCGTCTCCGACAACTTCGACTTACCTTCTTGCCTTTCAGCTGCTCCCGGACCAGGTCATCCAGATTCTCCTCAAGATCAGGTGGCAGGAAATTCTTCATAGCAATCTCGCGTCCTTTATCCGCGTCCCCGATCGTCCTAAAGATACCAGCCGGCAACTTGACTTTGCCAGGCCACACTTGCAGCGTCCAGCCCATGTTATCTAGGAACCTCCTGATCACTCCCTGCGCCAGGTCGCTTAGCATATAAAGACGTTCATTAACCGTCTCGAGGAGCTCTGCATTCTTCTCCGAGACAATGCCGTCTTGATGGCCCTTTACACGCTGCGCGACGTGGTAGACGAGTCCAAGATTATTCTTCGTACCGACGGTCTGGAGATAGAAGATAATGTAGACCATGAACTCCTTCAGAGACTGATACAGCTCATCAGGCTCGATGGGCGAAGGCGGCCAGTCCGGATGGTGGGCAAGCAAGCTCAGCAAGCGTGCAAAGGTGGCTTCCATGGCCGTGTCCTTACTCTTGCTGCTCGACGCGGCAAGCGCGCGAGCCTTGAGCCAGGTCGTGACACTAGCCTTGATATTGCGATCTGGTTCGTGGCCTAGGAGGAACAGAGGCGTGTAGAATTTGCTGGAGAGCTTGAGCTGACCGAGGTACTTCATGATCTTCGTGACGAAGCCGAGTCGCACCTGTGGACGCGCGTCCATTGCCACGATAGCTAAGCTATTGAATGCTGAAGGCGTGAGACGCGCGCTGAGGTGCTTCTCGCAGCACAGCTTGAGCATGCTCCGTGCTGCTGCGAGTCGCATTCGTGATTGATGCGCGGCGAGAGCGCCTGAATCACGAGCTGTCTGGCCTTCCTCCCTGATGAGCTTGTTCACGAACTGGAAAACCGGCTTAGCAGCATCGTCTAGCTCGCCATTGTCTGGGTAGGCTCGTAGACGATTGACCAAGATCTTGAGTGCCCACATCTTCGCTGCGCAATTCTCATCCGGCACATCTGTCCATTCTGGGTTGTCTTCGCCCTCGACAAGCGTAGGGGTGGCTTGCTTGTTGGCAAGGACGTCGTTGATGGCAATGCTTACCACAACATCTGTGTCCTCGCTATCCAAGAGGTCATAGCCAAGAAGCATGAGCTGACTGAGCGCAGCAAGTCTGTTCAAGAAATTGCCTTCGCCATACTTGAAGCCCTCCGTGCACTGCTTGAGGATGTCCTTGGCGTACATGCCCTTCTTGTCCGCGACTAGAAGGATGATCAAAGCACCGTATTTGGCCGCCTCGGCCGATGAGCCATGATTGATGAATGCAAAGAGTGCTTGAATGAACTTGCGATCCTTTGGAACGTCCTTGGGGAACTGTCGGGCGAACTGCGCACAGGCTTTGAGGTCTTGCACGGCACCTGGCTCGTTTGCACGCTTCGCAGATGGTGCTTCGGCTTCTAGCGACTTGCACAGCTCTTGCACATGCGCCTTGAATACCTCCGGCTTGTCCTTGGAGATCTTCTCCAGAACTTCGTGCGCAGTTTGGCCAAGACCACCTTCGTCACTGCGCGAGAACTCGATGATGCCTTGTACGTGACTGCGATTGTATACTAGAACACTCGCTCGCAAGACCAGCGTTGTCATGGTATCCACGAACGAAGGTGATGTGCCCGACACTTCCTCCAACTTCTTGGTCAACTCCATGTATGCATTCTTGACCTTCTTGTAGTCGCTCTCGGGTGCCATGCAGAAACGAATGAGAGCATATGAGCGTCGATCGTGCGTCTTTGCAAACTTCCACATGTCGTCTGTTGTGCGTTGACCATCAGGCAGCATCTTGGTGTGAGCTTCGATCAACTTTTTAACAGACTCTTTCGCTTGTCCTTGACTCTCATTGTCATCGGACACGCCACCATTGTACTTCTCGCATGCCTCAAGGAATGCACTCATGTACTTGGCAAGCATGATCTGTTTCTTGCCTAGGGCAAAGAAGACAGGCTTTGCTCGCTCATCGAGGCTCTTGACAAGCAGAAGGATGCGCTCCGTTCGAAGCTTGTCAGGATTGGAGTCCTGGCTGTCAGCAGCTTGGCTTCGTCGCTGTGATCGCTGCGAGTCACCGTTTGCGGCTGCCTTGGCCTTGACGGGAGGATAGCTGAGAGGCAAAAGTGAATCGAACAAGATACGGTCCACCAACGCACTGATCTCGAGGTCGTTGATGTAGTATGTGCCGAGGATCTTGGAAGGTATGGAGCCGAGCAGTTTCTCAGTTCGTTCACTGCCTTCGCCAATCGCGCCAACAGCCACACCCCATATCTTGCCAAGCAATTTCAGTGCATCGTTGCGAACGTCCTTCTTGCGATCTTTGACGCGCTCGGCTAGATTGGCGAGAATGGAGCCAGGCTCATCCACGCCACCTTGATTTCCAAGCTTGTTGACAATGTCGTCGTAGTCGAAACGCTCGATGATCTTGACCGCGTTGTGCCGGACCTTCTCATCCATATCCATGAGACAATCGGCGAAGGACTTCGACAAGCTTTGTTCGTCTTCCATGCTCAGACCGACACCGCCAGCCGAAGTCAGCAAGATTCTGCCTACAGCTGTGGCCCAAGCTGCGCGCACGACAGCAGACTTGTCATTCCTTCGCCCCAGGAAAGCCTGATAAATTGCATGATACCGTGCAATGAACGCAATGGGCGAAGTTGGCGTCGTCAAGAAATCGTAGACCTTGCTCTTCTCCGCTGGGTCGATCAAGCTCTGTGACGGATATGCTGCTGGATTCAGCTGTGCAGCTTGAGGTGGTCCAGCATGACCGATTCCCGCAATCATGTCGCCCACAGTCTCCACAGCCAGCTGTCTCTTCTGTACATTCTCTTCCGAAAGCTCGTTCTCAAGCAAGGGTATAATGTCGCTGAGAACATTTGGAGTGGCTCGCCATAGCTCGCGAAGGAGGTCGTGTGCTTTCCTGATCTCCTCGATGTCCGCAGAAGCCTCTCGTGCAGCTTCATCGTCTGAGTCGTCCATATCCTCGCTTATGCGGCGCCTCCCCTTTTTGAGAGACGGCCTCGCGCCATTCTGCAGATTCAGCGACGCATCTGACACAACACCACTCCAGTATCGGGTGATGTTGCGTGACATCTTGTCTGAAGAGGCATTGCAGATGTTCTTGGCCATGTTGTATGCTGGTGGTGCCTCTTTCAAAAGAAGTGTGCCTTGCGATTCCTCGAGCGCGACTTTCTTGCCTCGACTAGCAGCACCACCGGCGGCTTTAGGACTCGTCCGCAGAAATTGTGCAAGAATTGTGTATGTGACCTCATTTGGCAAGACGTCTGACTCGTCCACGAGCGTTGTAAGCACAGCTGTCATATGGTGCTCGACGTTCTTGCTGAGCTCCTCGTTGGAATTGCTTTTTGACGGCCCACCCAGCACATCAAAGCATTCTTTGAATAGGACCTCGATCAGAGTCGATGCGCCTGGTACGTCTGTAAGGAGGATGATCGACTTGACTTCTGCCAACGACTTGAGGACGGCGAGGTGTTGGCGGTTGTATGCGTGCGAAGGATCTGCGAGTGCTGGGAATATGTCTTTCACTATCAGTGTGAAGATGTCCTGCAACCAAGATGTCAGCTACTACCCCCTCGTAATCACCGGCAGCATACAAACATACCTTCATCTGCTGTGGTGTATACGGAGCATTTGGAGCGCAAAGTCGGAAGATGTCCACCACACAACTTGCTGTCAATGCTTTGACGCCCTTGTCCTTGTGCGTCAATAGCTGTGCATTTGCCAGCTCCTTCGCCACCGTCTGCAAGCTGTCCACGGCGACCTCATCCTGCTCGTAGCTCTGCAGTTCGCGCGCCAAAGAGTCTAGCCGTCGCAACAAGTCTGCGACACCAATCGGTCTGCCAGCGCGCCAGTTGAGGGCCTGATTGAATCGCAGACGCGCGATATCACCATTGGTGTGATGAGCGCCTTCTTCAGCATCGTCTTCTTCCTCCATCTCTTCATCACCATCCTCTTCTTGTGCGACCTCCTCAGCCCCCAGCTCCTCCTGCTCAGAAACCTCAGCTTCATCCGGAACAGCTACTGGGCTGCTCGCCCTTCGTCGCGACGCTCGCGGCATCTCTGTAGCTCTCTCGCGATCTCGAAATGAGTTGTTCGTGTGCTGCACGTGCAGCTGAAATATGAACGGAGCGGGGATTAGTAGAGTAATTGGGATGGCAGGTGACGAGGATGATGTGTCGTAAGTTATGCGAAGAGAAGACAGCAGTAATCGCTCAAAGCTTTCATTTCGCGATCAAGCAAAGCGTCAAAGCATTGATACAATGGCGACAAGTGAACGCAACTGACGCTGCTCGAAGATGGTCTTTTGGTCACGTCTGAGATCGAGGCGCGTCTCGTTACGCGCTAAGGTGGACCCACAACCCGAGTAGTGACGTTTCTCTCCCTCGATTGTGATGGCTGCAACTCTACTACCACAATAGTGAGATATTCAGCTTGTAGCTCGTTACAGACAGTGGCGACACGTACTGCTCGGTCGTGTGTAGCTCGTGGGGCGTTCAACACAGCAGAAGTCGATGATGAGGCTGTACTCTGGTCTAGCTTCCATATTCGTCCGCGTGAGCGTGACGTGCTGTATGAAAGCTGCAGCAGCAGTCCAGCCTCGTTGCATTCTGTGACATTTCTCGAAAATCTTTTTCCAAGGCAACTAAATGCGTTACCACGGATATGTGGCTTCTCAATACATCGACTCTTGAGCTGAAAGACTTTCATGAAGACAAACGGCCACGATATGCCATCTTGAGCCACAGATGGGCAGAAGAGGAAGTCACCTTCGAACAATTCTCAGCCCTCAACGCGAAAGTCAAGTCATTACTCGTCGCCCAAGTCAAGGGGCAGGCTAGCAAGTACGGGTCAGACCTGCCACATCCAGGTTATCGGAAGATCTTAGACTTCTGCAAAACTGCGGCTCGCGATGGCCATCCTTGGGTGTGGATGGACACATGCTGCAAAACAAGTCGAGCAGTGCCGAGCTCAGCGAGGCTATCAACTCGATGTATCGATGGTACAGAGACGCGGAAGTCTGCTTTGTGTACCTTTTCGATGTGCGAAAACCATCCTACGCCGATATGATTTCCGGCCCGTCCAAGCGTCAATTCCATATTGCTGGTCGTGCACATGGCAACGTTTCAGAGGAAGAAGTAGCGAACACAGCGGAGTTCTTAAAGAGCTCGTGGTTTACAAGAGGCTGGGCGCTTCAAGAACTTCTGGCGCCCAGAAACATCCGGTTTTTCGCGAAAGACTGGTGATCACTTGGTGACAAAGGCAGACTTGTAAGCGTCTTAGAATATGTCACTGATATTGATCGATTCTCGTTACTTGGCGGTGACCTCAGAAGAGTCAGTGTGGCGCGACGAATGTTGTGGGCTTCGGCTCGAAAAACATCAAGGAAGGAGGACATAGCCTACTGCCTGCTTGGCATTTTTGGAGTCAACATGCCTCTGCTCTATGGCGGGGGTGAAAAGGCATTTGCTCGGCTTCAAGAGGAAGTCCTAAAAATTACGGAAGATCAATCGATCTATGCTTGGGAAGATCAGTGCGAGGATGAACAGTGGCTGCTGAAAAACAAGGACGGTGTTCTCCTCTGAGGACCATTTGCCAGATCGCCAGCCGAGTTCTGCAACTCGGCAGAAGTCGTGCCTTATAGGTCTCAGATCACCAGACAGCTACTCACAACGAACCTGGGGGATGCAGATGGAGGTCTTGCTATATCGACTACGCCAGAGCGAGTTCGAGGCGCCTCTTTTCCTCGCTGAGTTGGCCTGTCATTATGAGCGGGACTTCACAGGCTCTCTTGGGATTTTTATACGACAGGTCTTCGCAGACTAATTCGCTCGCGATCATGAGCATCGGCAGCCGGCTGTCGTAGACCCTGAGCGATATCATCCGCCAGTTCGCTCAGTTATCTATCTACGGAAAGACGAGAGCCTGACGGCAGGCGTTGATGTCGATCGCGAACATGGTTTCGTCGTACATATCGTACCACCTCGTTGGGAGCTCGAGATCATCTACGTCTTCCCTGCGAAAAAACAGTACTCCATCAAAGGGCAGTCTGTCATGATTCTCAAGCCTGGAAAATTCGCAGCCGTGGTCCTTGGAGCACTTTCCTGGCGACATCAGATTATAGTGATACTGAACCACGATCAAGAAATCGACCGCGCCAGCAGCTCTCTTGAGCACGACATTGATAGCTGGGAGCTCGGGAAATGTCGCTGCAGGAATTTTGTAAGCCCAATTGATGGACACCTTAGTGCCAAAGGACTTATAGCCCTAGACAAAAAATTTCGCTACGAGGGAGGTCGGGATGATTATTTCGACAATTTATTCGTGAGCGGTGGTGATAGGGCAGTGTTTAGATTCGCTGATGGCAAGCTACTACTGGTTGAAATGAAGAAAGAAACGGTGATGGGTGCGCGGATGATACTGGTGAAAGTGACGCGAGATCCTCCATTATACGAACTTAGCGGCGAGTCATGTACTTCTCGCAATGGCCATGAGAGGAATGATTCTGATGTGATAAGGGACGCTGCAGTGGGTGACGTCGGGCTCAGCGAAGATAATGCGAACTTGCTCCGCGCTGGCCTGGACGTGTTTCCAGTTGCGTCTACAGACTGGCGTGGCGAAGAAAACGCAGAGGTGCTTCGCGCTGGCTTAGATGTATTATCAGTGGAGTGATTTGATGTGGCTTTGTAGGTAAGCATTGGCCACACAAGCTCTGGCCATTCAACCTGATCTGCTTGCTATGTACCTTCTCTCAACAGTCTATAGCAAAAGAAGATTGCTCTACTCTATCAGTCCATTGGCCACCACTGCACCATGCCCATCTTATCTGCATCTGCAATCCTCCCCAAGCTTCCACCACACACAGCCAGACACACCCAAGAAAGAATAAAGTTCGCTGCCGACAACCAAGAAACACAGCCCGACCGAACAGCATATCCCGCAACTCAATTGCTGATCCATTCCGCGATCTCCTGCATCCCCTGCGCAGCCGGCGGCCAACAAGCAAGAACAACGAACCAAGAAACGACAAGGGGGAATTGTATAGTAGTGGGCTGGTGTTAGGAGGTAGGTGATGGATGAATTTAATCGATTTGCTGCCTTAACGCCATTCCATATATGCTAGCCAAAAGAAAAAGGGTACTTGGTCGATGGATGATGTGCAGATGATTCGCGTGTCCGTGAGCCCCGTCAGACCAATAATGTCGACATGTTTGCGTGGCCGTGCATAGAAGCACGTGCTCGCCACTTGTGTTTCGGAGGCCGCCTCGAAACGCGTCAAACGCGTCAAAAAAACGTGTCAAAAGGTGGTCCATGCCCTCTCCACAACTGACGAAGTGAGAGAACATCGGTGTAAATGGGTATTATTAGACAGTTATCGAAGGAACTACACGCTCGTTTTGATGCAGCAGGCAGACAGACTGAAAGCGAAAAGCTCTTTATGCGGGGGTTGCGAATGGTAACCTGAGAACCTGAGACAAACAGACAGAGAGAGTATGGTGATGATTGGTGACCCGGGGGAATTTTTCGAAACAGAACACACACAGCACAAAGGAGAGGATGGTTGAGTCCCATCTCATATCGAGACGTCCAGGACGAGACTCACGTCGCTGACTTGAGGGCCGGCGAGGTCTTCGAGGACGGGGATGAGATCGAGGAGTTCGTTGTCGTGCGCGTCGCTGAACCAGGAGGAGATGGGGACGGCGTGGTGGGGATGGAAGATGTATGATGTGGGCGAGTTGTCGATGATGATGGTGTCTTTAAGATCGCGGCCGACTTGTGAGAGATCCTAGCCATGCGTCTTAGTATTGTACTTCGAGCAGAAGTTGAGCAGGCGCGTGAACATACCTTAACATAATTGCCCTGGTGGTTGTAACAGCTTTCGCGGAATAAGCGATGATGTACAACGCCGTGGATGTCAAGCTGGTCGAGTAGCGGATCGCCATACTGCGCGCCGAATTAGCGTGATGATCTTCAGACACCCAGAAACAAGTGACTTACCTTCGAAACTGATGCTGTAAACACCACAACTTCGTAAAGCTCGCCGACTCTCTTCATAAATTGATCCACACCAGGTCTCTTGATGACATATACATTGTGATACTGTCCCTCAATCTCGACCGGAATGGTGAAGTCTGCCTGGTGCAGTATCTGCTTGCGGGTCTTAGCACATGTTCAATCCTTCAGATCAACATAATTACCTTGAAGCTGCTGTGTACCAACGTCTCATCCAGATCCAAAATCAGACATTTGCGGCCCTTGTGTTCCGGTCGTGGCGGCCCTAGCAACCACTTCTGCGGCTCTGCCTGTCCTACAAGTGGCTCAGGTGACTTTGGAGGTGTAATCTGTGCTTGCCTTTCAGCGAGAGGTGGAGGTGGCGGGAGATCAATCTTTACAGATGAAGCATCTTTATGAAGTGGTTGCGCTGTGCTGGGCATGTCATCCGCTCCCTGCACCTCATTCGTAGCTATCGGCACGGTTGCGCCAGCATCGGTCATCTCAATATCCGTGTCCAGAGCCTCTTGTTTCGGCGTCCTGTCGTGGATGATTTGTTCATCAGCTGCTGAGATAGGTGTTGGTGCCTCGATAGCGATAGATGGACCACCTGTCGCGGCTGCTGACGTGTCTAATCGTCCGGCTTGCCCAGGTAGAGGAGGCTGTGGCTTGTCTCGGTTCGATGGTGTCCGGCCGACTGAGATCGTTGGCGTTTGACCTTTATCCGCACTGGCATCGCCTGCTGCGATCGATGGTCCCTGCTGCACGCCATCCGTCGTCTTCTCATTCAGCGTCTCGTCCGCGGTACTCGAGTCTGCCACACTTGCATCCTGCTTTCCTGCCGCCTCCGTCCGCTCCGGCTTCGTTTTCACCGGCTTGTTCGCGAAGCTCTCATCGTCACCTTCTAGTGCTTTCGAGCCGCAGCACAAGAATGTGAGAAAGCCTTTCTTCTGCTTCGGTGGGTTCGTGAGCGTTCTCGGTGAGCTGCTCTCCGGTGTCGTCGCCTGCTGCTGTTTCTCTGCCATCTTGCGCTTGCTGCTCGCGTTACTCGCCCTCCGCTTTCCCGTCAGACTGCGCTTGGAGCTCTTGGAGCCGACCCTGATGCTGTTGGATGATTCTTGGACTGTTTCGCCGCTCAGTCCAGTGTTCGCCGATGGCAAATCCTCATCAGTACGTGTGGATGAGCCAGGCAGTTGGAGGTTGGAGCGCTTCCGCCGCGGTCGCCCCTCGGCGTCGACGTCACGACCCTTCGACGATGTGGAGCCTGATCGCCTTTCCTGCCTCAGGTTCTCTTTTGACAGCTTGTTGCGCGATGACTTGCGGCTTGGTGTGAGGTGTTGCGATGAGGCGTTGGACGAGCTGCGTGCTTCACCGCCGTCTGTGGATGGGAGCATGTGATTAGCGAGAGATCGGGGAAACAACGAGCGACAGGCGAGATCAAGCACGCGCAGGAAGCGTGAAGCTCGACCGCGCCTTCTGCGGGGGACAGTGACATGAGGAAGGAGCGGCGCATACCTTGGCCGGCTGTGAGTTGGTCGTTCGCTCCTTCCGAAGCTTTCTTCCCACTCGATCTGCTGAAAGACATCTGCCGATGTAGTCGAGTCCCGTGATTCAACCTTCAGACAATCGATGTTCACCCAGTCCGGGCGATCGACAGGTATCCGATGCGGCTCTGTAGGATTGTCGCGTCGTGTACCCCCGTGCGTTGTAGATTGCGATGAGACTTGTCGGGCGGAACCACACAGCGGCACCCTGCAAAGACGGCAGGTGCGATGACAACGAATGCGCGGCGTATTCGTCGCCGATGGCCGGGGTCGCAGCGGATGGCGGGTGCAATTGTCGGAAGGGGTGGTATCTTCGTTTACTGAGCAGGAGAGACGGCTTGAGGTTGGACTGGAGAGATGAGGGCCGCCAAGCCAAGCCTTCTTAAGCGCGCAGACCAGCGCGGAGATCAGAGAGCGGCGATTTGCTCGCTGTGCGTGCCACCCTGCCAATGATACCCCGTTTGTCGATTATTGAATTATGCTATGGAGATCTGATATCTTCAACAATGTTCGGATATTTCTGGGGTCGCTTTTGATCTTCTTCGCCTGATGCGTGCACCATGCAGGTCGCCAAAGTGCGATGATGTGGACGGGAGCGAGGCAAGATCTAGCCTGGTGATCTCTCGCTAATGGCACAGAGGCAGACGACTCTCACTGACAAGAGTGCGCGACATGCATGAACAGGGCATAGATCAGCCTCGAATTTCGACTGGGGCTTGCTTTTTGGGGACGACGCCTCCTCTTTCCTGTCGGGCAAGAATTGCATGCGACTCACATGCACAACGTTAACACACGTTTTACCGGTACCTTTTCCGATGCGCAGGAGTCGCCCGTAACAGACAATAATGCGGAGGCTTGAATCGCACAGAACCTGACTCTTGTATGACGCTGCTCGCATCTCACAAATCCTGACGTTCCCGCCCCTTTGCAAGCAATGTGCATTAATTTGCTGCAGCCAATCAGGGAGCTGTGGTGGGTCTCCCGTAGCCAAAATTAGCGCCAAATCCAGAACAAGTGCAGGTGGATCTCGTGCTCCGTCCTGTTGCTCGTCTTCTTCGTTGTCGCAGTCGCCCTTTTCACTGCGTTCCTGAGTCGCAGTCCTAGCACGAGCAAGTGATTGATTGGAGTCCATTGAGATGCGTCGCCAGTTCCCGGATCGCCCCCGTGCCGCACTTCCGCAAAGGTTTCTACCTCGCAAGGATACGTGTACGTGCAGCTGCGTACTCGTGCATAAAGAACCATTATCCGACGCAGCAGAATGCTTTGTTGGACAGATGAGTACAGACGAATGAGCGGTCGCCGGTGTCGCTTCCTGATCGGCGCGCCTCAGTGGCTTGCACTTATGCATGCTCTCAACGTCTGTTCTTCAGCGTGGACATCGGTCACAGCATGATGTATCGGCGTCGGTGCTTCTGCGGCGCTGAAGTCAATGTCGATGTCTTTCAGGATACCCATATTGTGAGTATTCAAGCAACTGTATATTCAAGGATTACTAGACGTCCCAGTTCGCAGTCTAGGTCGATGGAAGCCTCCAACACTTGATCGATCTCTGCCGCAGTATAACCATAGGTCCTAGCATAGTACTCATTGTTTTACGAATTTGTCTGCAAGGAAAGCACCTGCTTGAAAACATGACTGCTTGGTGCAGCTGAACGAGCTTGGAGAGGAACGAAATAAATGTCTAGCTAGCAGGCTCCTGTCGACAAATCCAATCGATCGCTTTGACGGCCATGCAAATCCCGGATCTCTTCCAAAGTTCTGCTGAGTTCGGCGCTGCTGTTCTTCGTCAGAGTGGTATCGTATCCCTGGGCTTCTTCACAAGTGGCGACGCTCCGTATCCGCGAATATGTTCCAGCCCTATATGCCTCTTGGACTGAATACGATCCCATAAGCCTGCTTTTGGAGACCTTATGCTCTACCCTCGATGGTCTCTGAAGCTTTAACACTTTGCAAGGGATTTCTTTCCATGAGCGCAAGGCGATATCCAAGTCTGAGCGAACCCTCTGGCATAAAGCTTATTCCTATGAACCGTGATCAGAGCGACAGAATTCTTCATAAGCCCGCACGACCTCCTGCCCGTCATCTTCTATGAATATCATCACCCAATACAAGAATTCTGGCACAATCGTACCAGAACCATGAAACTCTCCACAACACCGCGAGAAGACTGTCTCTGCGTACTCTATCAACATGGCGCCACCTTCTTACGCACACATACTAAAACGCGGTGTGCTCATGGAACCACGAGATTGCTCTATATGACTGACCAAAATAATGCAAGATTCTCCGAAGGATACCAGAGCTGAGGTGGCCCTCTCGTCGAATGTCAGGTCGGGTCGTAAAAGCGACTTGGACACCAACGGCTCAGACGCATCACCACCGCCTTCTCCCATCTCAACATCTTTCATTGAGCCACTCACAGGATGGTCCACTTATGAAGACGATGAAGTTAAAGCGACCAGCTCCAGCGATTTCTTAGTCAACGCCGCTCAAGCTCTCCTACACGTACCGGAAGACGACTTTGTGAACGTTGCCCCTGTGCGGCCAACGACCACGCCAGGAGACCAATTCACACTGTTCGACAAGCACGCAGCGCGATCGAGACCAACCTCGACCATATAGTGAGGATCAAGACCGCGTACACTGCTTGCTTCATGGGCCACAAGATGTGACACACAGCAAGCAAGTGCTTACGGACAAGCCGTTCATGCGTTTGTGGCTAGAGCATACGCAAAATTTCCTCACTTACTCTGCATCAAGCGGATCGCATGGGTCGAACGAGCTGACGTGGGTTGGGGAAGAAGCATTCATGCTGAACAGCGAGAGCATGAACGAAAGAACGCATACGGATCTTCTCCGCAAGTCCGGGTCCATTGAGATGGAGAAACACGTGCCCTCCTATGCAGAATTTACAGCAGAGTTCAGCTTCGAACCCAACGATGAAGTGCAACATCATTTCAGTCGGCCAATGCCGACCGGTCTCCCGGCTCCGCCGTGTCGCAGGACAACGGTCCGCAAGAGCATAATCGGCACCGAGCTCAATGTCATGATACCGGCGAATTGGGAGGTCAGGTTTTCCGGCAGACCGGCGAGCCCATGAGACTTGGGTAGCGTTTGCCAAGGTTCAAGAAAAGCGAGTTGGATCTCTACGAGCCGCTACTCAGCTTCGGGTCAATGCTTTAGATGAAATGAGTGACCACAGATGAGATTTCACGGCATGGGACTAATGCGTCAAAACTTGAAGATGAGAATGCATGTGCGATGTCATGTGCATTAGCCCAGTATTTTCAGCCCTCGGACTTTGCTGGGGCTGGCCGTGGTGCTACTTTCAGCAAACCCATGAAGGAAAGCGGTTCAGTTTTGGGGAGATCATGGAAGCGCAACTCGAGTGATTTTAGATGATCAAAAAAACATTGAAATGCCATAATTCTATACTACACTACAAAAAGACTGACTCATAACCAAGGAAGATGTCTTGCTGATTCAGCGTGCGGACATTAGTTCTTCGCATCAGTGCACAATGCGCTGCATTATGAATGCTTCTCGTCTCCTTGACATATTCGTGGCTATGTTTTATAATTAGAACATGTATAAAACTCAGTGCAGTCCAGCCACAAGAGAAATGCTCTGTCAATGAGCGAACAGCAATAGATAGCATGTGAGTGAGTTCCGCAACCATCAGTCGACGGCGTTGTTGCCTGTTAAAACGCGAAGGTCATGTCGGCGACATCTTCCATCCAAGAAGTCCTGTCCATGTCCTTGTCCATCTCTGCTCCAACTTCTCTGATAATCTTTGCGGCTGTACAGCAGTCGCACATGCCTGTGGAGCTCGACGACGTGGAGGTCGTTGATGAAGAGGTCGGTAGAGCGCGCGACGATGAGCCGGTTCCGATAGCGATGCCTTGAACCCATCGGGGCGTATCACGGTCATTCAGATACGCGACTATGCGTTCACGGTGGTTGATGATGACAGATGTATCTGTGATGCGTAGCGACACAACAGGGAAATGTGTGCAGGTGCCATCCTGGGAACCAACAAACAGGGTTCCGGTGCGAGCGACTACACTAACGTGTCGTCGTATGTCCCATGACGAAGTGACGGTCTCGCCGTCTAGAAACAGTGACTGTAGGACAGCGGGAGCACTATGAGTGACGCCGCTAGAAGATATGCTGCTCGCCTGGGAGTCTGTTGACCTAGAAGTAGAAGTCAGCGATGAATGACTCGAAGCGATAAGGGACTCACGCTGGAGAGAACAAACGACGATGATGATACATCGCATCTCGACTACCAGAACCAACCTGATTGTAGGGTTGGTATGACATTTCGTCAGCTCCGAAGGACCTGGTTGTTCCCAGGTGTAAATCGTCTCGTGGAAGGATGTGATATCAGATGTCCTTCTACACCCAATGATTCAGATTAAAGAAATGCACAGACGAACCAGCCGTTGAAGGTAGACACAAGTTGTGTGATGTAGCTAGAAGACCAAGTCATGGAGTCAACCATGGTAGTGGGGAAGCACATGTATATGAGTACAAATCAGAGTATGCATGGGCCTCGAGATACCGGGTCACGATCCCGCCAAGGGAGCATCGTTGGATAAGGGCCTGGAGCGAGGAGACGTAGACGGGCCGGGGAACCCTGGCCTTGGACGAGCACCGATAAAGAGAGGACCGTAGAACAGAGGAGGAAAGGGACGGACCGTGAACGCCTCTTTCTCTACACGGCGAATCATTGTGCAAAGGAGCGATATGGCCTTAAAAGGTCTGTCGGGCTCGTGCGTGGTTAAAAGCGTTGAGTGGTCCAAAACGCTGCACGTAGCTGCAGGAACGACTCCTTCATCAACGCGAACGGGTATGTCTCTATTCCAGAGAACTCAACGAGATATCCGCTATGCTTTCGTGGACCATCTAAACCCAGTCAGTGGCAACACTCTGGCGCTTACCATCGCTAGTGTCGTCAAAATCAATCAAGAGAGGGAAATGATCGTCCTAGGTGTGACACTTGGGACGGGATAGGGGACATACCAATCCATGGTGGCAGCAAATTTTTCGTTCACATGAGCACATGCGACGCACGCAAACATTGATAAACGTCTTGTCGTTATCGCGTCTCTCGCTGTGACCGACATGAGTAGACGCAACCCCTGACGTGCGGTGTGACAAAGGTGGGAGCAACTATGTCGCGCAGAGCCGCATCCCACCGCCGTTTCCCCACACAATGACGGACAGGACGAAGCATGTGCTTGTGGAACTAGCGGTAAAGATCTATCCATGATAAGATATGAGCTTGCGATTCTTCGGGTTGTGAAGGGAAACTCACTGGTTGTTAGACAGTGGACCGGTCAGATAGTTTAAGGAATACCGGTCAGTCCTCGCTTAATGGCGCGTGTGCAGAGATCTCATAGCTGGCTCTCAGGCTTTGCGCGTCAAAATAACGTCATGCGTCGCGAGATCTCGTCCGTCTGTTTCGGATCTGTTATACACGATCTCAATCCTTCGGGGTCCCCAGGTTATTGACGTAGCCTGATGCCTTGTGGTACCACATTTCGGTCTCGCCTACTCGCATGCATGTTCGCTTGATGCGACTTTTGGCAGTCCACGTATGACCGCACTAGCTTTGCCAAAATGCAGTCTATGTTCGATGAAGCTTTGTTTGTTGTCGGCGGAGCCGACGAAGCTGTTATGAGGTTGTTGCTGCGGGGGCATGGTCTGTGCTCGGTCACGCCGCTCATTGGCTCCCATCAGCTCCACACGACCTCCGGGCTGCTATCTTCGCTTCCGGACTTCTCCATCAATGAATCTGGCATCAATGTCGAGCAAGCATGACGAACTCAACTTGTCGTGTCTCTTGTCACGTCCAAGACGCGTTGCATGCGCTACTCATGCACAGCGATGACGAAGCGAGACAAAGCGACACCCGCACAAGACAACCCTCGTGTCTGCTCCAATGATAAATTTCAATGCAGAATGGAGTAGTGTGAGTATTTCTTCGAATTTTGACTGGTGCCATGATGCTGGAACAATGCTTTTCGTGCATACTAACAGTCTGCACTCAACCATTGGCCACAGCCATTCGAGCCGTCGAAAAAAGCAATGAGCATGCTTCTTGCCTACACAGAGAACAGCCGCAGGTCTTCCTCGAGGCTTATGACTTCGCCCCCTTCGCTTCTTTCTCGAATTCGTCTGCTCTCTCAAGACATCCTCGCGCCATCTCCAGCTGTTCATCAGTCTGACATATCAGCACTTTGTGCTTCGATGCGCTTCCTGTGATCTCTTCCACGATCTCATCGCCCGGATCCTCGTTCTTCTTCGCATTGATGTCAAAGCCCAAACAATGCACACCTTCTACAACTTTCTCCCTCAACTTGACTCCCTTCTCCCCAATACCGCCCGCAAAGACAAGCGCATCCACCTCTCCCCTCAAACTGACATAGTAGCTTCCAACATACCCCAATATCCGATCTACCACAACATCGAATGCCAGTTTCGACTCCTCATCCTCCGCCGCAGATATCTTGCCAAAGTCCGTGGTACCCGCCAGCGCTTTCCACCCAGCCTCCTTGTTCAAGATCTGCTCCGCGCGGGTAATATGCAACTTGCTATCTCCCTTCTGCGTCATCTTCCCAGCATCATTGGCATAGTGGAAAACAAGACTTGGATCGACGCTGCCGCTTCTTGTCGCACCCGGGAGACCAGCGAGCGGGGTGAGGCCCATGGATGTATCCCAGCTCTTCCCCTTCTTGATCGCACATGCAGATGCTCCAGAGCCAAGGTGCAGAGCGATGACACACGTGTCTTCCACCGGCTTGTCTAGGCGTTTCGCAACAGCCTTGAGAATGAACGAGTACGACAGTCCGTGAAACCCATATTTCCGCAGCCCGTTCTTCTTCGCAATCTCCTGGTTGATCGGGTACGTAGAAATATGTTTCGGTATCGTGGCATGGAATGCCGAGTCAAAGAACGCGACGTTGATCGCCTTGGGCAGCTCATCATGCGCGGCTCGGACAATCGTCAATGCGCCTGCATTGTGCAGCGGCGCTAGATCAGACAACCTCTCGATATGGTGGTACGTCTCCCTCGTAAGCACCTGCGCCCGCGGATAGTCCCCTCCATGCACGACTCTATGAGTGACAAACGCGATATCATCCCTATGTGAAAGCTGTGGTAGTCCCTTATCGTTCTCGAGATGCTGCATGATGTACTTGAAAGCGTCTTCCTGGGAGTTGATATCCTTGAGTTCCTTGCCTTTGATGTGCTCATCTCCACGGGTGTACTTTAGAGTCGGCGGAGGAGCTGTGAGGCCGTCCACTTGGGCGACGGCGAGCTCCTTGGGATCTGTTCCTGATCCTGCATCTTGGTATACCGAGACCTTGACAGATGACGAGCCAGCGTTCACGGAGAGGATGATTCGCGCCATGATCTACGCCTTCAGGAGTGACAAAAATGATCAGGCCTTGTCTCAATTCCAAGCTCTTGTATGGTACATTTCCTGCTTCCTGGAGACTATAGCACCCTCCGTTCTGAAAGTGCGGCTCTGCGCGGAACGTATGGTGTGACATCACAGAGCTGTCAAGCTGCATTAAGCTTCAATTAGCTCCCGCACCTGCAGCTGAAAATATCTCCATGCACGCAACTAAGTGTATCAAGCGACGAGAAGAGCATCTGAGTGCTAATTTGAATGCATTTGTTGTGTTTGTCCAGGAGCGTACAATTGACTGAAATCTTTGTCATGTTACGCTTTCTTATCATGATCTCATTCGAACGCCAGAGCAATTCTCAAGTAGGACCAAATTCAGATGTCCAACACCGACTAATGCGTATCCCGAGCAAATGACCACGCGGTCAGAAATCTAATCGTCCCTTCACTATCAGATGCCTCCTTGTCCACACCAATTCCTAGAAATCATGAACGCCATCTGCACCACCATTGACGCCATTTGTCAACGGCTTGCCGCTCAGCCAGGCAGCCTGCTGCCTCGTAACCTCCTCCAGAATTCCTGCACTGGCCGCCACAAGGCCCAAAAGAGGCTTACTCGGATCCAGCACCTTGCTCAGGAATTCAGGATGGTACTGCACACCGACGTAATACGGGTGCTCCTTCAACTCGATGATCTCCATGCGTACATTCTGATCGTCCTTGCCGATGAATGTGAGACCGGCCTTCTCGAGCTGGTCAATGACCGCAGGATTGACCTCGTACCGATGTCTGTGTCGCTCGTCGACGTGCTCGCCACCACCATAAAGAGCACGAAGTTTGCTCCAGTCCGAACCAGGCTGGAAGTGTGTCGCACGCCTGCCCAGTCTCATTGTGCCACCCATAGTCGTCTTGTCGATCTCAGGCATGAAAACGATAACGTGGTCCTCCTCACCTTCCTTTTTGAATTCTTCCGACGTAGCATCAGTCATGCCGCATACCGTTCGTGCATACTCAATGACTGCAATCTGCATGCCCAAGCAAATGCCTAGGTATGGCTTCTTGTTCTCTCGAGCCCACTTGGCCGCAGCGACCATGCCTTCTGTGCCTCGTGTGCCAAAACCACCAGGTACTAGTACGCCGTCCGCTGTACACATATCATGCCATGCCTTGTGATGTTTTGCTGGATCGGCGTCTCGTATGTGTGGTTCGAGCTGTTCTGAGTCCACCCACTTGATCACCAGCCGTCTTCGGCAGCGCATCGCCGCGTGTTCCAGCGCCTTGATCACACTGAGATATGAGTCCTGAAATTCGACGTACTTGCCCACCATCGCAATCTCCACCGTGTCGTAAAATTGCTGGTTTGGCAGAGTGAGCGACTTCCACTGGTTCCAGATGCGCTTGCCCTTCTGCACCATCTCTGGAGTGACTGAGACTGGCTCCAGTTTGAGGAAGTCCCGCAACACGTTGATCAAGCCTTGCTCTTCCAGTAGTACAGGCACCTGGTAGATGGATGGCATATCTCGCACCGCAATGATCTGCCCAACTTCCACCTGACACGCTCTCGCGATCTTCTCCAATGCTCCAGTTTCTAGTGGCTTCTCACACCGACAAGCAATCAAGTCGGGGATGAGACCCGCGCTTCTCACAGCCTTGACTGCGTGCTGTGTCGGTTTAGTCTTCTGCTCGCCATTTATAACCGGAATGTACGAGACGTGGATCTGCGCAAAGTTGCCCCTCCCTGCTCTTGTCCGCAGCTGCGTCAACGCCTCCACGAAAGGCATGCTCTCGATATCGCCGACCGTGCCACCAAGCTCGATCACGCAGACATCCGGCTCTTGCTGTGTGTCGTCCACAGGTATTCTTGCTACCCGCTCGATCCAGTCTTGTATGGCGTCTGTGATGTGTGGAACCACTTGGACTGTCCGGCCAAGGTAGTCACCCCGTCGCTCGCGCTCGATCACATGCTTGTAGATCTTGCCGGTGGTGATGTTGTTCTCGCGCGAGAGAGTGATGTTCAGGTAGCGTTCGTAGTTGCCCAGATCAAGATCTACTTCGCCGCCGTCATCGAGCACGAAGACTTCTCCGTGCCTGACATGGATGTCAGCAGACTTTCCTCTCCCTCAGCGTTTCCCGTAGCATACTCTTTCGGATTCATGGTGCCCGCATCGACATTGAGGTACGGATCGATCTTGATCGACGAGACGTTCTGCAAATGTCAGCATTCCCAGCACAGACGCGTGCAATTTAGGAACTACATATCTTCAATCCCAGCGTCTTGAGCAGTAGACCGGTGGAGGAGGCTTTGACGCGTCCGCATCAGCACGTTGTACTCCGAAACGCGCATGTCCAAAATTTTTATGCCATACCTATGATGCCCTTCCCCACACCCTTGCAAATGTCAGTTTCTTGCACTCTAGATAAAAGAGAAGAGACTTACTGAGATAACACCACCTGATACAAGGACGTACTTCATCTTGAGCGTAAAAATGAGTTTTTGGGGGTTGCTCACCTCGCTGTTGCGAAGTGGAAAGAGTTCAAAGAAAAGGCACAATGCTGATCGAGGATTGGCCCCACCAGCGCAAAACAGGTACCCAATGATAGTGCTTCGCTTAGATGGATAGTGCATGCTAGCGTCTAACCTTAAATTCTTGTGCTTCGCTCATGAGAGCGCCGACTTTCTCATCCCAGCCTGCTTGTATCTCAATGACGCATTTGCCATCTATCAGGGTCGGGAAGTCATCCGTTCTACCTTGACGTTCAGCAGAGATGTTTTTGCGTAAAGCATGGCCACAATTAACACCACAGCGATCTGGAATCGGAGAGCAGCAACTAGTGGCGTCAGTGGAGTCAGTATCTGGGAAACACCTTCACAGATTCCGAAGACTATCCAACCACCAGCGTTTGCTTGTTGGAAGTATGCTCATCGATGCTAACATAAGAATTAAGTTCGAAAGAGGCCGCCCGTTTCCTGCTGCCTTGAACAGATCCAGCCATGTGGCACAGGGGCAAGGCGCACACTGATGGCCGCAGCACTTCAACGTCTCGTTCGCATTTCCAACGATTCTATGAACATCCATCCAGTATTCACGAGTTGTTCTCGCTTCAACTTTTTTGGGTCGTGACCAAAATTTTCTAGATCCCACTGTCCGTTTTCCGCCTGCGAATTTGGGCAGCAGGATCTTTGAGCATGTTCCCACCAGTGTAGCCAGCCACCGCATCGATTGTCGAGAAGTTTCCAGATCGCACATTCTGTCAAAGTTAGTTGGATTGGAGAGTAAGTAGACCTCATTTAATAGATCTTCAGAATCCACATATCATACTCGCGGACCCAGACCCCATAAGCCAATCACAATGATTGTGGAGGGAACGGATGACTTATGTTTAATCGGCAGTCCTTTTGACTTTACCGTTTTGACACGATCCAGACACGTTTGTCATGTCAATTTGAAAGTCTCGGGAGTTGAAGACATTTCTACAAGCCGAAGGTAGGAACACATTGCGAACAATCCCAGAGTCTCAGACATTGCTCGAGCATACAGTGGGAGTGTCGGAATATCCCAGGCGTTCTACGATTCCGTTTGCAAGCGCCCTAAAAGTGGATCATGTACTTCGTAGGTAGGCGGTAACGTGATTAATATTGAGTCGGCAGGGTTACATAACCTTTTCACAACTCACTTCCAACCTCTCTTTCCTTCCTTCGTCAACATCAAGTCTTGCTTGCTGGCGCCTCGCTGGGAATTTAGCACACTTCAAAAGGATTTACGAGCGCGAGAATTGATTTACTGATACCTACGATCCCAGAAAACGTCATCATGGCCGACGAAGAGTGGGAGATGGTCGAGCGAGAAGAGCTCGTACAGGCGGATGGCGGCGTGTGCGCCGGGGCCATTTACAAGGACCCGAGCGTACGCGCCGCCATCCAAGAGTACATCGACCGGTGCACCCCCTCTGCCGAAACGAAACGCAACCTTCAAGCTGCCTGGACGATTGTCAAGATGGCTAGCGAGGTCGGCTACGCTGTGGTCTCAGAGCCTGTCTATGACGCCGCAGACGCGCTTGTCCGGAAGACATTTGGTGTCGAGCGTCACGAAGACTTGCCTGGCGTACTACGACAGCGACTCATGAGAGCTCTACCACAGCCGGCCGTCACAAGCGCACGCGTCGTCAATCGGTAAGTACTCCAGCCTCTGTACGTACCACGCCAGTATGAGATCAAGTGCTAACTATACAGCATCAAAGAATTGTCCGGCGGGGCGGTGGCTACGTCCTCCAACCTGGCGATCGACTTGAGCCTCCCGGTCCTCGAAGCAGCACTGCCCGAGACGCTGAAGGACGTGGTGATGGAGGCGAGAGAGCATCGGGAGATGGCAAAGGAGGCAGCGCGGCGACGGAAGAGTGGACGGACGACTTCACCCAACAGACCTACTATCGAGCAGCCGACCATCAGCAACGATCTAAGGGATGAGGACGACAAGGATGTAATATTCATTGATGAGCTGGAGGGGATGAATGTTGGGACGGCTTGATCATTGCTTACTGGGAAGGACGGATATAAAGACTGCGTGAGCGTTCACCATTACGGTTGGGGAGCATGGAGCTGAATGGTATGACATGCATGGGATCACACATTTGGATCGTCCAGCAAGCATGAACAACGACGCACGCGACTACGATGATTTCCACGATCTTGCGGCACCCACGTTCCTGGAAGCGCCCATGATGGATTTGCAAGAAGGCAAAGATCTAATATCAGGCTGGAAGCTTCTCATGGAACTGCGTTTTTGAATCACGATACACTCGGCCACGGCCAAACGATTTGTGCTTGCCCAACGCGTAATGCAAGCTCTACACGAATGAATGAAACATAAATCCAAAGTCTCTGGCTTGAGCGAAGATATTGAGACGTGCTGGTCGGTGTTGGTCAACTGATGACCCACGCAGGACTGTATTGATCCTGTTCGTGCCGTGTGCACGCCAACACGACAGACTTCTGCGATTGCGAGGTGGTCATCAGACGATACGATATTAACGAGCTCGCCACGTTTGTGGCAGCGCTGTCAGACCACGCGCCGCAAGATCATTTGCAGTATATGAAGATGGGCTTCACATGGTCTCTGCCCCCCATCCTTTGGCCACGCTCATCGGCTTATCTCAAGATATCAAGCTCCGCCGCAAATCACTGCTTACTCCTTACGGCAATACGATATGGAAGCATCGCAATCCCTTGGGGAGACCGCGTCTTTCGTCTCGGAGCGACTTTCGCAAGAGCAGTCAGAAGACGGTCTCTGGAAGTTCTGAGAAATAAATACAACCTAAGCTCCGAACTCATCCAGGAAGTGCAAAACTACTGGGATCGCCAGGCTGCTCTCGAATATACTACCGGTGAAATCGAGGATAAGGTCAAAGCGTGCCTTGGAGAGCTGAAGCAAGCAGCAAATAACTTCGCTGCCCTTAGGGAAACCATGCAGAACAGTACTCCGAGCGCAGCATCTTTGAAGGCCCTGTGCGGTTACTGCGATGAGTGGACAAGTCTGTTCGACAATAATTTTCTGGATAGAGATTTTCTGGATCTAGTCTGCGTGGTGATCTGGCGGAGTACTCAGTGGCTCAACGACAACAGGCCTAAAAAGGGAGATTTGAGGTGCACATAGCCCTTTATCACATACGTGTATGCGAGCATCACGCTGACGAAGACGTAGGGCACAATTCGAAATCGAATGCTACGACCCGTTGAAGAAGATGTGGGATGATTGCAAGAAACGCATTGGTAAGCAGGACTTCACAGGGATGAAGAAGAAGGACAGCGAATAGGGAGTCCAATGTGTCTATCCGATGACTTTTCTACGGAAATTATGAATGAATTCAGGTCGTGGTGGCATTGTGGGCGTATCATGCTTGGTTGCGGAGTTGGAGCAGGCTTGCCTGGCAGAATTGTATTTTGTTACTGTTAAGATGCCTCAGTTGAGGTCCTAGCCTGAGATGACTTGAAACTGAACGAAATTGTCAAGATATCCTATCGCTCTTTCGGAACAAAACTTTTACGCACTTATGGTTCCTGCACAGAATTGATCGCACGTCGAAATACTGCTGAGCTCACGATCTTAGGCATGCAAGCTAGGCCCAAAGGAGGTCGGGCTAGTCCACATGTAGCCACCTCCGAATTTACCCCTGAAGTGGAACGCTTGAAGCTTTCGTTGCCGGTGGCAGATTCTACATCCACATTGCAGCGATGCTGAACCGAAACAACTCTGCTATGAATACAAAGATGGCTAGTCTGCTGGCGTCCAGAGTATACACCCGTGAAAGTAGACACAGCTGCTGTCATCGTGCTGGCAGCCAAAGCATCGAACATGTCGCTGAAGCGTCACATAGGCCGTACACTGCCATGTCTTGCCGGTCACTAACTCTTCATAGTGTTGTCTGGTCGCTCGCTGGCATCGCAACAGCGCGATCTGCGCCTGCGGGGCGTCCAGTCGACGAGAGATATAGGGAGATGATCATGAATATTGAATGAAGATGCAGTTCATCAGGAATCACAACAGAAAAGCAGCCCACCAGGTCAACATCCAGTTTCTGAGGGTTACTGTTTCTCTTTTACCAACATATAGGAGGACCGGGAAGTTCACCGGCCTCTTTCAGCCCTTCATTATGACCACACCCAACCAGGTCGCGGACTCTGCCGCAGCCTACATTGTGTCGTGCGGCAAATCGATCGAGAGTGTCTCTGATACCCTTGATGTCGCGCTTAGCCAGTCTCAACACGATCGGCAACATCTCCAAGGACGACTTGATGCTCTAAAACAGACTGTACAGGCCTATAATGGCTGGGCGACCGCTACGAAAATGGCCATGTCTAGCTGGGCGATGGGCACCTACAACTTTAACCAATCTTTCTTGGCTTTAGCGAACACTCTCTCAGATGTTCAAAAGCAGCTTACGGCATTTCATGCCACGGTCTCGGGCCCTCGTGTTAGTTCATCAGGGCCCACAGGCATTCCACAGGAGTATGGTGCAGTCCCAAGAAGCATATTGCAGACCGGCTGACATTAGATGTAGTGATTGGGTGCGTCGAGTTGGCAACTCTATCGATGATCTGACAACGAAGTTGAACAATGTCATGAGAACAGAGTGGTACGAGAGCTCGTAACAATTGGGATCACATTGGGAATCAAAACCACGACCAAATGGCTTCCACTTGTGATGCTGCTACCCAAATTGCTTGGTCACAGCTCAAGCTTCATGAGGAAGTGATCCATCCTGATATCAAGCTCGCTTGAGTTTCCCTATTATGAACCGCTACGATCTGTTCCATGGAAGGCACGACTACACGTTTTCCAAGCGGCTTATGCTGCTGTTCAGCATTGAAGAAGACCGTCGGCCGGAATTGTGTTCGAGCTATTGTTTGAGTATTCAGCCTTTCTATTTGTTCCCGTGGAGTTTGCTTTTACGATGTTCTGGAGTTCACGATCATTCAGTCGGCTTGAGATGTTTCTCTCTTTATCTGGGAATGGATTGATTCAAGGGCGTTAGCGGGACGGTCACATTCGAGCATGATCCGAACATGCAAGCAGTGTATACCAGCACTTTTGGATTTATAGTGTGCGTTCTGAATCTGATCTCATTCTCTCTTTGGACTCAACTTCCCGTGTCCACCACTTCTGCAAACCACTGTCGCAAAGCCATGCTAAGCACCCCAGGCAGCTCTTTCACATCTCGCACAACCACCCACCATTTGAACGGAAACACGTCCATGTATCGGTACATCTTGACCTGCCCGTCCTTGAACTCTGCGCCTTGAAGATCCATGATGCTTCCAACCTGTCGACCATCGACCTGCTTCGCGCCAGCATCGACCACCACGAACACCAGCATGATCTTCTCTTCTTGCGCCTTGCGAACCAGACGCTTGATTGAATCAGAGTCTCGGCAGATAGCATCAGAGACGATGAGCATGAGCTGCCACAGATCTTGGGCGGAAGAGGATGCCTTTGCTCGGGCAGATTGGAAGATGTCGATGCCATCAGCGACCAGCTTGCGAACATCCGTGTCGCCTTGGTCGAAGCTGAGTTGGGAGAAGATCTTGACACCCGCGTCATCGGTGAAAGGTTGATCAAACGCATGTGCAACGTTTACGGCCTCCCCAAACCCGGTAACGCATAGCTCTCCAACTTCAAGCATTGACAACGCCTTCGTGACGAGTGCCAGAGTCTCAAAGGCAAGCTCCTTCTTTCCATGCTCGGCCATAGACTTGGAATCGTCAACAGCGATCATGACCTGATAAGCACGTTTGCTCGGCACACTCCGACGCATCCAAATCTTGTCACGCTTGTAGCTTGATGCGATATAGGGAATGATGCGCTTGATGTTCAGTCGCTTGCCGGTCCGGAAGTCGCCGCGTAGCTTTGTCGCAAGGGTTGGCGCAAGGATCAGTCGAAGCTGTTCGGTCAATGTTGCCGCAAGTGGCCTCGTCTTGAGCTCATTCTGGGTCCAGAGGTTCCGGGCATCTGCATTGGAGATCGTGACGGCTTGAAGCTCTTCACTGATGTTGTCAGCAGATGGACTCAAGACTTCCTCTTCGGCGTCAAGGTCAGAGAACCCATCCTCGACTTGATCTCGCTGATCGTGTCCATCTTGTTTCGTGTCACCGATGAAGGCTTTAGCTTGTCCAGGGACTGTGTCCTCGACAGGTCGCGAATCAGCTTTCTCGTCAACATCTCCCATATCGGTGTCCTCAGCTGTCTGATACCCTGCATCCGGCGCGTCATCATCTTCTTCGGCGAAGCTCTTCTGAGGGAGTTCCTGCTCGTTGCCGGATACGGCATTCTCTTCGTTCAGAGCGCGTGCCTGGTCTTCGGTCGCTGTGCCCAAAGCCTGAGCCTCAGCTTGGCTCTCCTCATTCAGAAGGTGCTCGAAGTCTGCATCAGCCATGTCCACATCCCGCTTTTGCTCTTGTACGGGTCCCTCGTCCTTCTCCTGAGGCTGCTTGATCTGTCGATTCTGATTGAACCACTTTTCAAGCGCATCGCCAAGCCTCTTGAAAGGCTGAGCCTCATTTGCATCGACCAGGTCTTCGCTTCGTCCAACAGCCTCCTGGCGACTGGTGTCCACATTTGAGCCTTGTTCACCAGATGCTCCTGCCGATTCGTCGCCCTCATTGCCTTGCTCTCCACTATCTTGCTTCGCGCGGCTATCGAAATGCGACTCGTTCGTGTTATCATCATTCGCATCGGTGCCTGTACCTTGGACTTCGCTTGGGACAGCATCTTCAGCAGTCTTTGCGTCACGCTCTTGACCTTGGAGAGTGTTGTCGATGTCTGGCTGCTGAATGTCCTCTTCCGGCTCTGGACTTTGCTGAGCTTCTTCCTCTCCAGCAATTGCTTGATCATTGGTATCTGCCGTCTCGTCATCATTGTGGTCCATATCTTGCATTTCGTCCATCGCGATTTCCTCCTCTTCCTTCGGCTGGTGTGGTGGATCCGCTTCATCAATTGGAAGCTCATCCTCAAGATCATCAAGATCGTCCATCGATTCATCGTCAGACTTGTCTCCCATCGATCCATCCATGTTCATGTCTTCGGGCAGGTCCAGCTTGTCTGCTTCCGCCGTGTAATCATCGATCTGCTCTCCTTGCTCTTGACCCACAGCTTCATCTTCCTGAGCACCTTGTTCAGCCTGATTCTCCTCCTCCGCTTCATCTCCTTCCACATGCTCCTTCTTTTCTGCTTCAGCAGCGACCTGATCTTCGTTCTTCTGTCCCTTCGATTGCTCGGCTTGCTTTTCCTTCCCATCGTCGACTTTGTCGCCCTCATCCCACATCTTCTCATCCACCGCTTCTGGTCCAAGATCGTCCACCGAGCCCATCTCCTCCTCTGGTTCTTCATCATTTTCTTCATCTCCATCACCATCCTGGCCATCTTCGTCTTTCTCTGTGGTCTCACCAAGCTCTCCCTCCATATCTTCGCCAGCCATATCCACAGCATCCTTCTCGTTCTCGAGCTCATCACCATCCTTCTTCTGATCTGGTTCTTGGGCAAGCTCTGTAAGATCCTCATCGTCACCTACATCTTTGCTGATGTCTTCAGCACCCTCGCCCTCTCCGAGACCAGTGCCGCCTTCCAACTTCTGATCCTGTCCGGTCTCAGCTTCACCTGTGGTCTTGTCTGGAGGCGTGCAGAAACCCTTTGTTCCGAGCTCGACGAAAGACCGCGACAATTCGTGGGCCATTTTGCACAGGGCCAAATGAAGCTGTGAGAAGCAGGATAAGTGATCGGTGAGGATTGCGCGATATTGCTGTACCGCTGGTCGAAGGAGCATCAAGAGCGGAACTGCAATTTGCTTCTCATCATTCGGTAAAGAACCAAGCGATCTTAAGCATTCTTGAACCCGTCCAGCGACAGATTTTGGATTCAGAGATCGAAGCATGCTGGCGATCCTCGTATCGCTGGCTATCAGCCAGCCATGGGTCTTGCCTGGAACCGCAATTTCATCCCACGCCCCAGTCAGACCTTGCACCGCCGACAGAATTGTGTCGAGAGTGGTCAGAATGCTTGATTGAATCTGCGCGACCGTCGTCGCAGAGCCTGTTCCATTCATTACGGGGCGTGTGAGATCATTTGTGCTCAGCCACGAAGAGAGGATTGAGAGCATGGGTGCGTAGCATGAGTCTTGCTCCGTCCAGAGCACAAGCTTACTCTGGAAGTCTGTGATCAAGTGTTGAGCTCGCTCGCAGGCATTTTGATGACTCTGGAGCCAAATGTCGGCCCTGAAGTTTGGCAGTGATTCCATCCCGGAGTAAATCGTCTCAGCATCGGATACAAATTGTGCAAGTTCAGTCTGAATGCTGTCTGCACGGCTTGCTCCTAGCTGTGCTTGAGTCGACACCACTTTTTGCATGACCACAAAGACTGGTATCAGCCATGCGAGGCCTGCCTTCGCGCTCTGAAGGCTGTCCATGGACATCGCCGGTGCCATCGACCCCGGACGTATCGACTGCTCGTCCCACAGACTGATGAGGTTGGCTGAGAGCAAGCGCATGTCTTGCAACTGCTCCATGAGAGGTGTGAGGTTCTGACGCTGCTGGATGATCTGATGCAGGATGCCTTCGAGATAGCCCACACTCCGTTGCACTTCGGCAGGTGTAAGATCGCCAGAGTGTTCGCGGTGAACCTCCCGAACCTTTGGCATGAGACTCAACAACTTGTGCATATGATACTCTGCGGCACTCTCAAGTGCCTCGGCAGAGTTACTTGCTGGCAGAGAGGCGAGAACAGCCGCAGTCGAATCTTGCTTGGCCAGGACACCAGTACTCAGATTGTACTGGAAGCCCATTTGGCGCATTTTCTTGAGGACTTCGGCGAACAGTCCTCGCTTGCGCGTCTTCAAGTGCTTGACGATGTCCTTGTTCTCGTCCGTCAGAAGTGAAGGCGTAGCTTTCTGCAGCTCTTTGATGGTTCCATGCAAGTTCTCCAGGAAGTCATTAATATATTCTGCGGCCTCGAGCTTGCTGGGAACGTGACCAAGCTTTGCCATCAATGCCACAGTCGCTTCGGTGTTCTTGAGACGCGAGGGCATTTCCGTCCATCCTGGTAGATCTTGACATAGCAATGAGACAGCTTTTTGGCTGGCCTGCGACATGGCGCTACCATTTGCAGCGATGGCCTGCTGAATACTCTGAGATTCTTCCGGCGGTCCGAGCTCGATAATCGTAGACACAGGCTGATTGAGCACTCTCCGGAATTTCCTGACCAATTTGAACAGCTTGCGATGACTCGTCTGTGCACTCTGTCGCAGTGCCTCGATATTCGTGTCTCTCCAGCTCGCCAGCTGTACCACTTCCTTTGCCTGCTTCTCGAGCTGCTGCCGTTGACTTGATAATGACTTCGCGACTGGCTCTTCAAAGCGGCTGTAGAATGCGATGAAGTTGCTGAGTGCCGATCGAAGCGGTGCAAGATGTTCGCCATCTTGAGTGAAAGACTGCAGATGTATCTCGAACTGCCTGAGAATGTGCAGTCGTTGATGAAACTGGCCGAGCGTGGCAACTTGGAAGAAGAATTCCAAGGCCTTCAGTAACTCCGTGGCATGTAGCTCGATGTCCGGCTTCTCAAGGCGGCGAGGATTGGCGATTAGATTCTCATAGGCAATGAACCACCAGCTCTTCGCGTCTTCTTCAGCCTTGTGCTGCTCAATAGCAAACAACTGCATCCACGTAGACAGTTCCAAGCGCCGCCAGCTGACGAGCAGATCGGTGAGTTCCGCTAAGATGGGTGCTGCGCTGAGTCCGCGGTGCGCGACTTTCTCCCACTCGTACATCGCTTCATACAGCTTCTCCGTCTTGACCAAGAATTTCGCAATCGGCTCGGTGTGCGGGACCGCCAGAACCTCTGTGGCAAGTCTTACGACATCGTCCACAGTGGCGTGCTCGAAGTCCATGGCCTGAATCTCCTTGTACTTGCGCAGCACTTTGCGGATGATTGTAGCAAGTCTGCTCGCTTCCGGAATGTTGCTGTCGCGGTAGATACTATATCGCTCCTTGTCGATCGTGGTCGCATTTGCAATCTCGATCCTGCTGCGTAGTGACAGAATGAGCCCTGGCAAAGCTGAGCTCATGTTCGCCTCGCCGATGTCATTTGCGTCCTGAACGAGTCTTAACAGAGCACCCGCAGCGTTGAAGTCCTTCGAGAAGATTTCTCCGTGTACCGTGCAGACCTGGATCGCTGTCTCTCGAGTCGCCGACAGCTCTTTCTGCTCCGTCTTCGATTCATCCGAGCCATCGAAATCAGGAAACAGCTCAAGATACTCGTCTTCGTCAACCTGTTCTTCTTCGTCTTGCCCACCACGATAGACGTATAGGCTCGACTTTTTCGCTTGCTCCGTCTGCTCTTCGGCTACCTTGTCCTTCCAAGTTACGAACAGATTCTCAAAGAAACTTGATGCCGTCTCGACTAGAATCTGTTTCGAGCTGTCTACGCTGCGAGCAAGTGCGACGTATCGCATGCCCTCGAGCGTAGAGATGGAAGAAGGCAGTTGGTCTATGGCGCGCGCAGAGGCGACACGGTGGACCAGACTCCAGGGCGAATTGTCTTGAGTCGCACGGGAAGCCTGAGTATGCCATTGCTTGACCAGTTTCAGTCCGAGCCAGAGACACTGCAACCATTGAACAGCAGGAATGACCAGATCTCGGTATGCGGTATAGTTCTCTGCCAGCCTCTTCACAAGCAGCGCGATATTCTGCATGATACTGTCGTCGATCGCAAGACTCGTGTCCTTGACCAGCGCATCGGCTTGTCGCACAATCTCGATGACTCGAACGAAGTCTCCCTGAAGCTGGTTGAGCTGCGACTTTTCCGGCCGCGCGATCTGCAGCTCAGGAGCGTCATTGCCGACATCTGCAATCTCCCAACGTGCAAGGTCAATGCGCATGCTTTCCGTCTGGCCAGTGAAGAACTGCTCGAAGCCTTGAAGAGCGCGCAGCTTCTCCGTGGATGCATCCCGTCGCGCGATGATCAGCCTGCGCTGTATCTGTTCTTTCAGAGCAGGATCGAATGCTCGATCTGGCACATAGGCAAGCAGGTATCCCACAGAGTACCTGACTAAGTCGCGTCCCAGCTCATTCTTTGCCGACAAGCCGATGTCTAGTGCTGGCAGTCCTTCAACAGGGAGGCCGACATCTCCCCAAGCGACGACCTGCTGCCGCAGTGCTCGCGCAATGTCTTCAGTCAGATCTTTGCACAGCACATGAGCCTGCGTCGCGACCGCATCACCGATCGCATGCAATTCCGTCCGAAGTTGCTCAAGCTCAGACAGCGAGACCTGCCCGACTTGCTTCAATTGCCCCAGCAGACTCGAAGACAGACCGCCCGCAACAGCGCTTGGACTCGCCTGCGTCATGGCATCACACGCGAACGAGCTCAATTGCACAAGAGAATCCTGCAATGGAGTCGACTGCGCGGTGTGTGCCACGAGATCGTGTTCGCTTCCAGATGGCCTACCAGCCAAAAGAGCCAATTGCGAAACGTCCGTTCTGGACGCCCTCCCACGAAGGAATTGGTAGATAGCCTCGAACTGCGCTTGAAAGATCGCCTTGCTCGCCGTCGCGTCACCCGCATCCCGAAGCGGGGTAATCGCCTTCGAAACCGCCTCGACAAGCCCAGCCACATCCACGTCTTCAACTAAGGACGCCCTCAGAGCAAACTGCAAGTACTCCCTTGTCCTCGCCAGATCCTCAATCGGCGCTCGCAGCGGGAAGACCGTAGCGTCAAATCGATGCGCCAGAGCCTTGAGCGTCTCGTAGCCTGCGATGCGATCCACACTCGGCACGAGCTGTGGTCGGAACTTCTGCCAGAGCTGTTCCATGTGCAGGCCAGTCTTTAGGCCGTTGCCTGTGACGAGTTCTTGGAGGAGTGTGTCCTGAGCTTTGACGAGCGCGGCGCTGGGTTCGTCCTCAATGGTGTGGGATCTGATGGCGTGCTGCGCGAGCTGGATGTGAACGTGGTAGGATGCGTTATCCACAGTGTCCGTGGTGACAAGCCTGAACAAGTCCCACCAGAAATGTCGCATTGCCGTCAGGATGCGGAAAGTAGCCTAAAACACCATCAGCAAACATTCACAACACAAATTATCAGCATAGACTCACCATCTCCGTCCTCCCATCCCTGATCAGCGCCGCAACAAATTCCCTCATCATCCCCAATGCCTTCTCCAAAAACGGCGCAACCCGACTCGTATCCTCCAACCTCCCCCCATGAAAGCTTTTGACCCTCACACTCCTCTCAAACGGCGTGGCCGGTCTCCGCTCCCTCGCCACCCTCGTCGCCTCCGCAAACGCATCTCCCATCTTGAGCAGATCTTGCAGGACATCGTAGATCTTAGCGAGGACGACTGGATCGGCGGTAGGATGAGAGGACGACGAAAGAGAAGCGGAGGGGGAGGAGCGCATGCGAACAATGATCTCGTTGTTGAGAGGATGAATTGACTACATACACGAGGTATCACATCAGCATACGTACCTTGTCGGCGCACCAGCAAAGGACTGACCTGTCTTACTTCTTCACCATCATCCCCACCAGCGCTGCTACCAACCAGTGCTACGAGTGGCTTATTGGCATTCATAGCTCTCGCAACCCATTGAGAGTCGAGCTTTGCGATCAGTGCCAGCGCATCTACGGCGCGTGTCCTAGCGTCTGCGTCCTCAATGAGGCCCTGCTGCAGCTGAGCCACAAAGCGCTCATGCAGTGCTACGTCCTCGAAGGAGAGATGGTCCACGGCATACTCCATAGCGCTCGGCTTATCGAGCCTCATCAAGTTCCGATATCTGTCAATAGCAGCCTCCAGTCCAAAATTCGGTACTCCCGGGGCCTGCTCAAGGGCAGTATCATGCATCAAGAACAACTCAATAGATCTATTCCGCATCGCCCTAGACAACTCCCCATTCCTTGGATCCATGGTGAAGAAAATCCTAAACTCCGGGTGCGGCCTCACAAGTCTGGGTTCTCCATCCTCGGTGGGGTGCTCATTGATACTGAGATAGCCATCCGGTTCCAGCAGCGAGTTGAGCCGGTCAAGCACGCTCGAGCTGCAAAGGTTCGCGTTATCGAGGACGAGCCAGTCGCCGCGCTGAAGGGCGCGCACGAGGAGGCCATCAACCCACTCGAATTGCGCCTTCTCGATCTTGACGGGCAGTGCATCGAGCTTACACAACGCCTTAAGTACGTCATCGAATACAGGTGCGTGCGCAGCTTCCAGCGACGCGATAAGACTCCGCACTTCATCCGCACTCGGCGCCTCACTCCACACAGACGTAGGAATGGCCTGCAAAAGCCGCGCCGCCGCCGCAGGTTCCTGCTTCGAAGCCGTCAGCACCAGGTACCTAAGTAAGTCAGCAACATGCGAGATCAAATCAGCACGTTTCCTCCTCGGGTCAGCTTGTTCATAACCGCCCACCAGGTCCATGGCATCGATATCCGCGTTCATCGAGAACGTGAGGAGTCGCCGGCCGGCGACTGATGCGAGATAGCTGAGCAGACTCGTCTTGCCTGCGCCTGAGGCGCCCGTGAGGAGGACCGGCCAGTTGCTCTCCACGCAGATCATCAGCGCCTCGAGGACGGGCAGGTGCGAGACCGGCAACGCGGTTGTCTTCAATGAAGGACCTGTGACCGAAGCTCTAGCCAGCAGACCCAAGCCGACCTGTAGTCCATCCCGGCCAAGATTATGGTAGGAGCTTCGCCGCCGCTCTCCGTCTCCAAAAGCACCAGCAAACACTTTATCAAGCTGTTCACGGTCCGCACCACTGCGAAACCTCTGCCGAAAGATGATATCGGCGAAATCGTATGCCCGCCCCGCCTTGAGCAAACTCCCACCCCTAGTCTGCGTCTGCAACTGCAACCACCTCATCGTATCTCTCAGATTAAACTCCCACGGCCCGCCCATCGCCCCAAAGCGATGGCGCCTTACCACCTCCCCCTCAAGCGCATCCACGAACCCCGTCAGACGGGCAATTTGCTCCCCCTCAACCTGCGGGAAGACCTGCTTGCAGATCAAGTTCAGATCCTCCCTCGCAAACACATCCGCATACACCACGGTGAAGCGATTGACAAAACTCTTCGGGAGGCCCTTCCTCCCACCCCCCTGATGATGCGGGTTCTGCGCCGCAAACAATCGAAATCCCTCATGTCGTTGGAAGGTCTGGTCCAGCTCAGCAATATATGCCTCGGCTCTATGGTCTAGACACGCATTCAAGCCCTCCAGCACGGACTGGCTCGCCAGGTTCATTTCATCCAAGAGGACCCAATCGCCGTTCTTCATGGCGGAGAGGAACGGCGCGTCGCGCCAGGCGAAAGTACCGACGGCGCCGCCTTCGACGGGGACGTCGGAGCCGAAGAGATCCATGAGGTCTGTCTGCTCGGAGAGGTTGATGCGGACGAGGCGCTTACCGACGGCTTTGGCGATGGCGGTTACGAGGGTCGTTTTGCCTACGCCTGGGTTGCCCTCTATGAGGAGTGGTTTCGACAGCTGCAGGGCGCGGAAGACGCGCATAGCGTTCACACGCGTGGTCGCAGCGCTGAAGGTGAAACTCGTATCTTGCGCTCCGTCTTGAGTTCGAGGCAAGTCAAAGCCGCCCAACGACAACGAGGTCTCCTCGACAACGAGCTCGGGGATCGAGAAGTACTCCGTCGTCAGATCCTGCTGCAACAGCCTTCCCAACTCAAGCACACACCTCCTCCTCTCCTCCTCCACAGCCGCCATCGAGATACCCAGCATCGCCGCCGGATTTGCCCCAAGCGTATCAACATACACCATCGCCGCGCCCTGCAGCACAGCCCCCACCCCACGAAATCGATTCACAAACTCGATCCACGCCAACGTATCTCTGATCGAGATAGCCGGAGCAGCAGACGAGTTATACCGACCATTGAACCAGCTCGAGAACTGCACGATGACCTCGGCAAACCCGCTCGCGGCAGGGACGAGCTTCGCTTGCACAATCTCAAGGATATCATCGAGATCATAGAGTGAGGGGACCCAGATCTCCGTGAAGCGATTCCGCAGCGCAGGGGACAACTCGCGCTTGCCATAATCGCCGCCCGGGTTCATCGTAGCCAAGAACTGGAAGCCCTCCTCCGCAGTGACAGACGCATCGGTCGCTGCTCCCTTCTCCGCGAGCAGCAGGGTACGACTCGGTTCAAGCACGCTGTTGAGTCGCTCCAGGACAGAGTCATCAGCCAGTGATATCTCGTCGAGCAGGAAGAGCTGCCCCGTCTTCATCGCATGGACTAGACTGCCATCGCTCCACTCAAACAGCGCCTGGACCTTCTTGCGCAGCTCCAGAATCTCCTGCGTCTTCTCCGCGGGGATAGCCGCTCGCCTCTCCTTAGGCAAGGCCTCGTACGCGCTCCACAGTTCCTCCAGCGTCTCACCAGCCACAACCTCGCTCAAGCACTCAGCAAGTCTCCTCTCGCTCTCCCCGCGATTCCGCACAGGCCGCTGCGAGCCAATCAGATCCCCCGTCTCGGTATTCTGATGCGCATTCACAACGAACAACTCCCTCCCCACCGCCTCAGCAAGCATCTGGCACACGGTCGTCTTGCCACAACCCGTCTCGCCCACCAGCAGCACAGGCTCGTTATTCCTCACCGCGTTCGCGACAAGCGTGTACAATCTGCGCATGCTCTTCGTCCAGACGACTCCCTTGCCTTCCTGCGGTACGTTCCGCTGGCACGTCTGGATATCACTTGAGGTGGTGGCATTATACAGCGCGTCCTCGTCGATCTTGACGCTCGGCCCGTTACGACTCATCACCTTCTCAATAACCTGCCTGACTTTCTCCCTCTCCTCCGGCTTCCTCACCCGCTCACCAAGCAGCATAAACCCATTCACAGCCAACATCTGCTTATCCTGCGCGTCCCTCATCGCCCACCGAAACAGATCCCTCAACGTCGCAAAGCTCTTCGCCTCAAACATGCGATTTTCCTGCCTCAACCCCGAAAGCTCCCTATACGTGTCCACGATGCGCTTCGCCCAGCTCGGCGGGATCCCCGTGCGCCGCTGCAGGATCTCCGTCAGCTCGTCCACGGGTATATCGTCAAAGTGCAGCTCGAGGAAGCGGTTGCGGAACGCGCGGGAGAGGTGCTTGCGCCCGCCGTACAGGCCGGCTGGGTTCTGCGTGGCGAAGAGCATGAAGTCCACGTGCGGCGTGACGAGCTCCTGCGTCTCCGGGATCAGGAGTTCGCGGTTGTCGTCTAAAAGACGGTTGAGTGCTTCGAGCACGTCCGTGGGCGCGAGGTTCAGCTCGTCGAGGACGATCCAGTAGCCCTTCCTCAACGCCTCGACGAGAATACCTTCCTGAAATCGTAATTGGCCATCCGCGCCAGACACGTACGTGCCCAAGTACTCCTGCAGATCGGTGTGCTCGTGGTTATTGATTCTGACGAATTTATTCCCCGACTTCTTCGCCAGGTACTCGACCATACTCGTTTTACCCGAGGACGTCGGGCCCTGGATCAGGATCGGCAGCTTCTTCGTCGAGATGGCGCGGATCAGGTTATTCAGGTTGCGCTGCACAAACGGCGTGATGATGTAGTGGTCTTGCTTCTGCGGCTCGAATGCGCCTTTGTGCAGCCAGTACTGACCCTCCTGCACGTACGTCCTTCCGTCCGCGGGCTTAGGCAAGGGCTTGCTCAGCTCCGCCTTCGCATTCGCGTGCTTACCGAAGAGGTGCTGCATAATCCTCGGCGCGACAACACCTTCCGAAGCAGCATCCAGCAGCGTCAAAAAACTCATATGAAAGCCCTCAAACAGCGCCCTCCGGTACATCCCATCCTTCGCGCCCGTAGCCTTACACACATCCCGTGCAAACACCAGCGTCCTTGTCAGCGTCCTCAGACTGAAATGCGGTTTCTGCCCCGCGCCGTCGACAAGACTATTCGCCTCAGCCAGCCTCTGAATCTCCACGTACAGATTCGTCACGTCGGCGACGAGACGCGGACCAAGCTCGTCGGGTAGGTAGCTGGCGACGATGTGCTGCAGGCTCTTGACGTCGCGGTCGGGCGAGTCGATGTAGAGTTCTGTGAAGCGGGAACGGATGCCTGGCGGGAGGTCTTTCTTGCCGATGTCCGTGGCTGGGTTCATGGCGGCGAAGACGCGGAAGTCTGGGTGTGCGGTTACGCGCTCGATGTTGCCGGATTCGGTGAGGAGGAGTGAGGGTGCTTCGCTGGAGGAACTGCCGAGGAGATCGACGAGTGCTTCGAGGGTATCAGGGGTGGCGAGGTTGATCTCGTCAAGCAGGACCCAGTGACCATTCCTCACAGCCTTTACCAGTGTGCCCTCCACGAACTTGAAGGCAAAAGCGCTAGACTTGCTAGCTAGATGGCCCTCGAGATCCCTGACATCCGCAGCGAACTTGTTCCACCGCGCCTCATAGAACGCATGCGACCCTTCACCATTCGCAGCCCCCGCATCTTCCGTCCGACGCCTCTTGCTTGGGTGATGCGTCTCTAATCCCCGAGCAGCAGGAGACTTAGGCGCAATAACCTTTGCAAAGTTCTTCTGCACCTCAGCAGCAGCGCTCTTCCACATCACGCAAATCTTCTTCCACTGCCCCTTCGCAAGCGCCTTCCCCAGCATATCAACAAAATGCTGGTTGTCTTCCTTGCGCTTTGCAAACGGCGAGTAAGGGTGACTGAAGAGCTCATCGAACTCTTCCCTCAGTGGCATGATGAGACCGCGGATGTTGACTGGTTTGAAGCCGCCTAGTAGATCGCCACTCTCGCTCTGTTGGGACAGATTGAATGAGACGAGTTTTTGTCCCATGGTCGCGGCTAAGTGTTGGATGCATGTGGTCTTGCCGATGCCCGTCTCGCCGACAAGCAAAAGAGGTTCCCGATTGTCCACCGCCACTGCCAGCTTTTCCAGTAGACGCAAGGTATGCGGTGCATGCGCGAAGAATTGCTGCTTCCGAGGCCCGCGACTCTTGCTGCTCTGTTTCAAGGTTGTCCGACCTACAGACAAGCCTTTGGAGCCTGAAGAGAGCTTGATCGTCCTGCTCTGGATTAGGTGATCGCGTCTCGCACCATCGATGTGCAGCTGTTCTGCAATCGTGGCGGCCAGGAGATCCATAACGTCACCCTGCGTGAGATGGCCTGCGAAGCAGTCTACAGCCTCGAGGAACATCTCGTCTAGCTGGCCATCAGAGAAGCCAGTGTATCGAGCGAAGTGTTTGTCAAGGCGTGAGCACCACTTGAATAGATCGCGCAGTGTCAATGGTCGTGCAGAACCAGTCTTGACAATCGTGGCGTGTCGTGGGTTGCGAGCGAGATCATCCAGAGCACTGTACACAGATATAATGCGCTCAGCGTGAGCTTGTAATGAGCCAAATCGGCCAAGAATGACATCTCTCAATTCCTCCCGTGCAAGCATATCAACCGACACACGTTTCCAAAACCGACTGCCAATCATATTCCGTTTCGGCAGGCTCTCACGCCCACTCAAATCGCGCGTCGTCCGCATCGTCGCAATAATCTTGAACCCCGGCGCAGCCTTGATCGTCTCGCCTCGGCTCGGGATCATCAGTTCCCTCCGCTCAATCAGCGGCAGCAGCACACTGATGATCTCGTTGGGCGCGCGATCCAAGTCCTCGATGAGCAGCCACCGACCTTCGCGCACGGCTGTGGTCAAGACACCGGCCTGCCATACGAATGTGCCTGGGGTAGTGCCGGAGGTGTACATGCCCATGAGCATCTTCGCGTCGCTCTGCTCGTTCAGATGGAGCGTCACCATCGACTCGTGCTTGTTCAGGCTCTGTGCGCAGTACGAGACGATGGATGTCTTGCCGGCGCCTGCAAGACCGGTGAGGAGGATTGGAGCTGGCTGGATGAGAGCGTCGGTGAAGTGGCGTACGTTGGTCACAGTCGTTGCGACAGGTACGAGACTGTTCTTCCTGCGTGATGCAGATGGCTCGGTAAGTCGTGGCATGAGGTTGCCAAAGATGGAGACGGTCAAGGGCGAGAGATCCTCTGCTCTTATCTCGACCTGTCTTGACACCATTGTTGCCTCTTTGAGAAGTGCTGCCACGTTCGATCTTTCTGCCGTGACGTCCTTCCACCTCTTCTCCTCCCACAAGCTGAGGAAAGCATAGTCGATCGTCTTATCCTCCCAGACCCCATCGACCGACTCGGTGCCGAGATACTGCCGTACCAGATCGGTAGTCATAGCATCGGCAGCCTGCAATTGCAGCGAAAGAATGCGGATCGTGAGGTAGCGAACAGCTCGATCGTCATGCTTCAGACCTTCGTTCATAACTTTAGCATCAAAGTGCTTCCTGAACAGATCCGCATCCGCGACAAGCAATCGGAAGATGGCAAGGAGCGCCTCAATGAGCGAATCCCCAGGTATCGAGGTCCATAGTGTGTCTAGTGTCGAAGCATGCCGTCTCAGGAACAATTCTGCGACTTCAGCAAGGTGCGGCGCAAAGGGAATGACTCTGCCGAAAGCCGCCAGAAGAAGCGCAAAGTCGTCGCCTTGACTCCATCGTGCACATACATCTGCGAAGAGAGACTCGAAGTGTGTGAACAGTGTCGTCGTCCACCTGCGATCGAGTGCGGCGGAGGCGAATGCGGGGAGATCGATGTGAGAGTGTTGGAGAGCACGTTGCAGCTCGTGCGGTAACTCTGAGTAGCGCGAGAGGAAGACCTCTACATGCGCCGACACATCCATAGCGCAACAATTGGGCACTCTGTAAACTTGTGCCTCATGAATTAATCGAAACTCTTCAGCATCACCGAGAGCAGCGGAAAAAAGTTCGAAGCCGAAATAAAAGTGGATCTCTTCGTACTAATCCCGTATAGGCAAATCCAAAGTCCGCACTTTTTGATGCAGAGGTGCAAGCACGCACGAGATCGAATCGCCATTGCCATTGCCATTGCACTTTCAGTCTCTCCGTCGAGCGCGCCATCTCTCCCTCTCTCCGTTATCCACAATGTCAATGACCTGTCCTCGCTGCGCACTGCGCGCCTCACGCTCACTCGCCTCACGATCCACCTTCCAGACCTCCTCCTCTACGCTTCGACGGATACAGCCAGCGCGGAGATGGCAGTCAACGGAGGCAGCAGCTGCGGTGGCGGCGAACCCAAAGATTGATGGGATAGTGGATCAGATTGGCAAGTTGACGCTGTTGGAGACGGCGGATCTGATCAAGTCGTTGAAGGTGTGTATATTCCTGTCCTGTCCCGTACCACACCACACCACACCATAGTAGCAATAGCAATCATATTACGCTCTCCACAGCTATCTAACACCACCCTCCCCACTCACAGGACAAACTCAACCTCCCCGACATGCCCGTCGGCGGCTTCATGGCGGCCTCGGCCTCCGCCCCAGCAGCAGCCGCACCCGCAGCAGCAGAGGAAGACGAGCCCGCGCCCGCCGCGGCAGAGAAGACGCTGTTCAACCTGAAACTGCAGTCGTTCGATGCGGCGTCGAAACCCAAAGTCATCAAGGAGATCAAGAGCATGCTGGGCCTGAGTCTGGTGGACAGCAAGAAGTTTGTTGAGAGCGCGCCTAAGATGATGAAGGAGGGTGTGCCGAAGGAGGAGGCGGAGAAGATTGTGGAGGTGTTGAAGGGGCTGGGGGCTGTTGCTGTGATGGAGTAGATGGACGCATTCGCATCTCTGGGATGAGAATGCCGATGAGTATGGGATTGGACGGCAGCTTGTTGCGACTTCGTCCTTGAGCAGCAAGCAACCTCTCTGTGACAAGCTTTATCTGGGTCACCGGGATGGTCCCTGTGAGGAAAGGTGTCCCATCTACTGTAGCATATACTGGCGTCAGAATGACTGTTTGAACAGAGGCAATTGTAGAATATACTGGCATCCCGCATAGCCATGGGGCACCCTGTGGTACAACTCAGATTGTTCTACAACCTACCTCTCTTCCAGATGTTGATCCGCATATGACTCTTCATTCATTCCGACGACTTTCCGATGAGAAACAATTAATTCATTACGAGTGGCCAATCTGAATTGTGTTAAAACATGCTGTCGCTGCTGCTTAAGTCCGCTACCATCCGGACATGGAAATGACGACTCCGGTTCTTGCCTCGCCTTGCTTCGAGCTCCTTCCATCCACGATGGCATATATCCACCACACCACCGAACAACCCACGATGCGACCGTTACGATAACACATACATCTGAGGAACATCTTTCTCAAACATGTCCGCTCCCAGAATCGGGCTGCGCGCCCTCCAACAACTCCTCAAACCCCGATTCACCCCCCATCCCATCCGCCATACCACCAGAATCCAACCCCAACCCACCAGATTCTTCAGCACGACTCCCGCGCGCAACGCCTACGGACGCTCCTACTCACGCTTCGAACGCACCTCCAACATCTTCGCCCGCTGGTCCTCCCGGCCCACCTTCTACTACGAAGTCGGCGGCCTCTCCGCGGCCCTCGGCGGCTTCTACGTGTACAACCTCGAGGTCGTGCCCGTCTCCGGGCGGCGCCGCTTCAACATCTTCGGTCCGGACTACGAGCGACAAATGGCGCAGGGGGAAGTCGAGCAGATCCTGCGACAGTTCCAGGGCGAGCTCCTGAGCGATTGGGATCCGCGCGTGCGGCAGGTCAAGCGCGTGATTAACCGGTTGATCCCCGTGTGCGGGCTGAAGGATCTGGATTGGGAGGTCTATGTCGTGGATTCCCCGATGGTGAATGCCATGGTTGTGCCGGGTGGGAAGGTCTTCGTGTTCACGGGGATCCTGCCCATCGCGCGCGACGACGACGGGCTAGCCGCCATCCTGGGCCACGAGATCAGCCACGCAGTCGCGCGGCACGTCTCCGAGCGACTAAGTAGATACGCCTTCGTCTGGCTCGGCGCCATCCTCTCCGATCTGCTCCTCGGCACCGGCGCGCTGGGACAGGTGGCATTGCACTACGCGCTCGAGATGCCCAATAGCCGCAAGCAGGAGACCGAGGCCGACTACCTGGGTCTGCTGCTCATGGCGCAGGCGTGCTATAACCCGCAGGGCGCGATCGGGTTCTGGCAGAGGATGGCGAAGCAGGGGGGGAACGCGCCGCCAGAGTTTCTGAGTTCTCACCCGGCGCCGGAGCATAGGGTGCAGAAGATGGTGGAGTGGTTGGCGGAGGCGGAGCAGGTGAGGGAGAAGAGTGATTGTGCTGCGACGTTGGGGTATGCGAGGGAGTTTCAGCAGGCGCTTCCTGCGGTCAAGTGGTGATGAGGTGGTGGTTTGTGATCCTTTGCTGGTGAAGGATTGGAAGGAATGGGAGGATCCAGAAGGAGGAGGAGTCTCTTCATTACTTTCCCAGGTACCTGGACTATCCTACCAGGCCCTGGAAATCGGAAATATGGTAGTGGAAGGAGCTTCTTCATCTCACTTTTCAACGAAAGGAGTTGCAGGATCATGAGGAGTTTCTTCACTGCCGTTCCGCAAGTTTGGGTCATACTACCATTCTACTCGATCACTTTCTCCGGTGGCATTTCAGAACTGAAGGGGTCTCTTCATCTGACTGCTCATGGGCCTCCCGTTGAGTCGTGGGATCAGCAGGAATCATTTTTCCCCGCTAGAAGTCTGCCTGACATTGGTTGGACTCCACAATTGAAGGAGCTTCTTCACCTCACTCTGGCTCGCTCGTGAGCTTCGGAAGGATCGCGAGTGTAGCATTTGGAGGAACGTCTTTGAATCTTTTCTGAAGTATCTGAGCTTTCCTACCACCCTCCTGGAGCTTTGACGAGGGAAGAAAGTCAGATGCGAAGGAGTTTCTTCATCTGACTCCTCTTCGGAGCACATTTAATGGGATTGGAAGGAATCTCACGCATTCAGGCTATGGTACTTTCCTGCTGCAACATTAAAGCTGGTGTGTTGATTAGTTTCGAACAAGATTCCTCGTCTCATCTGCCATGGGCATCTCCACGACCCCGAAACCCCTCTGCGTTGGCAAGACGCTGACGACAGTTGCATCTCAACTCCCTCCTTCCAGCGGACACTGACTCGGGGAACACTTCTCTCTTATCAAACACTCATACCCTGGACTCAATACAGCCTCGCTCATTGTAGCTTCCTCCAATCCAACCCCGGACTTGACCAGCCAATACACTCACCCGTACCTGTCAACCCGGGACGCCACTTGCAGCTCTCCCATATATCACGCATCGTGATATAGGCCAGGTACCTTTCATCAGCGACGATGGTGCCGGGGCTGCCTACCTGATCTGACCTTGACCTCGATTCGATCCTTTCGTCGCTCCCGAAACAATGGCGTGCAGTGCAGTTGCAGCCTGCTCGGTACGGCCCCTCCCTTCCCCTCCCTTCATTCCTCTAGAATGACAGACAATGGATGTACGGGCGTGCGTGATGACAGGCTGACGGCAGATGGCCCAAAGGAACATGTCGCTCAACTCAGCCTGTCCTGTCCTGTCCTGTCCTTGATACAGCGCAGCGCATGGCATACACGATGCGACACGCACATGCATTTACAGTTCTCACTGCTTGTCGCCCATCGACATCGCTGTCGTCGTCTATCCATGGACTCTATCTGCAAGAGACACGTCTTCCGGTGCCTCGTCCACGGAGCAGCAACCTCATTCATCAATGGACAAGAAACGCGTCGGCCCTCGCATCATCCGCAGAAACCCAAGACGTTCTCGAACGAGGCTGAAGCTGACCCAACCCCAAGTACATCGTGACTCGCAGACGCCTACGTGTCCCAGATCGGCACACCAATTGCTCCAAAACAACAGCAGACAGTGCAGGAATCGTACCACTTTTACTCAAACGTGCATCTTACCGAGCCTGTCAGCCGAATGTCACTGTCACAACGCGCGCGCGCAGCAAGAATGGCTTTTCTCACACTTTCTCATTCAGGCCGGCAGGTCAGGACAATTCTTCTTGTGTCAGGTAGACGTATGTACGACGCAAGCGAGCAGGCAATCGTTTGGTCGAGAAGGCATCGAGCAAGCAACCTCGAGCAGTTTCGATTCGTCATCTGCTGTCATACCTTGGGCTCTACTCCGAACCTCACGCATCGGATGATTGGACTGGGCGGTCTGGATGCCTGCAGCAGCAGCGACGAGAACGTGGATTGGGCCTGTTTGGGATTGGGGGTTAGACAACCACGTGTTGGGGTTGGGTGTGCAGTGCGAGTTGTTTTTCGCGCGAGTCGCGTGGGTAAAGTGACAGTTCATCAGCGAGGCAGGTAGACAGCTGTCAAACGGTGAGGTCGTCCAATTGATTCACTGCGTTGGCGACCGTTTGAGGTTGGGTTGGACGGGCTGCAACATCTGCAACATCTGCTTCTTCTAGAAGCAAGAAGAAATGGATGTTCATGTATTTGTATCACGTGTGGTCACAATTCGAGTATGGGGTCGATATACAGCTTCAAGTAACATCTTCATACTTCATCCTTCATGATGGCGAGTAAGTATTTCATTTCAGACTTCATCGGACTTCTGAGCGCTTCAGTCCGCGGTATTTGAGCTGAGGGCTGCAAAGAAGACTGAAAAATGTGATATCACAAACTTGGCCCCACGAAAACCCAAACAAGGAGGCGATCGGAACCCCCGGTTGATGCATTCAAATCTGTGAATCTCACATCTCGTTTGCAAGGAAGATGGCGAAATCACAGCAACCGATCAGGATCTCGCCGCTCGGCACATCTAGGAATCGATGAGATGAGATTCCGCCATCTTGCGTCGCGTTGCGCGTAGCAGCCGGGTTGTTGTGCGGCGGCCGCGGCCGCGGCCTTCATCGTTCGGCTGGAAGGCAGGCACGTTGCTGGAAATAGATGAGCCGCCTTTGTACAACCTGCGGTGGTCTCATTGTTTGTGCACATGTGAGCCGCGTTCCTCTTTTGCAGTGTTAGGCAGTGTGAGCGTGTAGAGCAATTGCACAGGCTATGGATCCCCCTTCTTCGAAGGTACATGAAGCTGCAGACCTTGCCACGGGGAAGCGATTCCGTATGCAGCTCCTGACGCAGTGTCGTACCAAGTTCTGCCTCCCGAGCCAGCTAGGCCCGTCGTTTGATGCCGCGACAAGCAGCCGAAAACTTTTGGGAGTATGCACATTCGCAGAATTTCCGTCGAGTGAAGAAAGGCTGGCTTATGGGCTTGGGGATTTATGGTTGGGTGACGCCGGGCTGGGATCGACATATCGCTAACGGCTGCATAAAACCCGCAGGAAAAATGCGATGGCCATGCAGTTAAAAGCTCCACTTCATGCTGGGTGTCCGCCTACCAGACCATGGCGTTTGCGCAATGTGGCTTGCCTTGGACAGATCTGATGGATTCTCATCTCGAGAATGGTCTATCGAACTCGAAACGACCCTTGCTCATGCTGATGTGCTCATTCATGGGCAACAGACGAGACTCGGCCTCGCCCGCCTTTGCAGTTGCGGCCTGCAATTGCAGGTAAGATCTCAGATCATTGATCAAGATTGGGTTGTTTTCATGCAATTCTATCTCACATCATATCCATCGAGACCAGGGAGGCTATTGGGCCCATTGCTGCAGGACAATGTAGAGAGACGTCAAAGCATGGCGCTACGTTACCTGATGCACACACGAGCCTTGCGCTCTCGCTACAACGGCAGTAGTGTGTAAGATCCTTCAACTAGCAGAGGAAGAGGTCATGATTTGCAATCCGTTTTGGGACGACAATTAACGTCCGCCCCCAAGCATCACCGCATCAATGCTCCGAAGACCAATGATCTACACACCTGATCTCAATCTCGAGGGAGCTGAGCTAAAACAGCCGCTCCCGCACTCCCTGGCCGACCGGAAAATTCCAGTAGGCTCATCGGACTGCAGATGATCGATGGAGCACAAGGGTCGTTGGACCTCGAGGGGCGGCTGAATCGAGGACGAAATGCAGGATTAGCGAGCGGGCCATGCTTCCGACGTACACAAGAACACACTCCTTCCAAAGGGCTGACCTCGTTTGGTACACCTGCCAGATCCATTTCGCTGCTTTCTCTAGCGTGGAGAATGGCAGGCAAGTCTGGGATGCGCGGGAGGGCTGATCTGAATCAATTCGGGACTTCATCGTGACACCAGACAGGGCAGAGTCCAGCTACTTTGAGTCTTATACGTGGTCATTTGCCACTGTCAAGCATGCATCACAGAATTCTTCACACACACTGCAGATTCTCTGATGAATCTGTGAATGGTGTGTGAGACGTCCCGACACAAACTTCATCAGATCACAATGATTGTTCACGAACCCGAGATAAATGACCCCGGAGAAGACAGTGGTGCGGCTCAAACATGGTTAGGTATTGATCTTCACAGTGAGGGTGCGAAAGTCGTTTGGAGTCATTTCGCACCTCCAGTATGTCGACCAGGGCAGGGAGCGTTTCGTGTGGCGTTCGCCGTGCTCCAGGCATGGGAGGCCCGCCATTCCAGATCCACCCTAGGTCAAGCACAGAGGAAAGCTTGCAAACGGCAGTCCGCGAGCGACGAGCATCTGTCATAAAGTGACCGATGCAAGTCCCGCTGGACTAAGCTTCCGCGCTCGACGACCTGCATCCTGGTAGCAAGGATGGGACATGTAACCTGTTCCATGGAGTCCAGATGAAGTACTCGCGACTATCGAGTCTTCTTCGGTGCTCGACACACAGCAGACAACATAAAGACCTTCAAATCCAGCACCTCTCCGATGGATGGTTGTGTTGATCCAATCCTTTTCTTCCTTTCATCATCCTTGTGATACTACATCTTCCTCTCTCAACGCTTCGATTCCTTCACTTCTTCTGGAACCCGGCATCCTTCGTGCACACTTTCTTCAATTGATACCCTGAACACATTCCCCAAAGCAAGCTTCTCCGTCGCCCGTGGTACTCATGTTACTCCCAATGGAGCCAAAGCTGGCAATGCAGCACCCAGTGCCGGGAGCCGTCGCAATGGCTCGTCATCTAACACCACCTGAGAGCCCTCGATCTTCAGACCGAACATTATTAGCACCTATCAAGACAGACTGGACCGAAGAGAGTCGATCTAAGCCCACGGGTAAGATGTCCCTCGACTTCATTGCACCAAGCAGCCGGTCAGCATCCCCAGAAAACGCTCCAAGGGCTATGCTCCCAAGCCTGTACGCCCTGAGCGAAGCCGCTGCCATTGCTCGAGGATCAAGACCGCCATCTCCAGTTCAGATCATGGAGCCAACTCCCACATCATATGCCTCCCACTACGCTTCATCTCTCCTACGGCCACACCCTGTCAAGGAAGAACACTACACGCCTGTCTCTGCTCACTCTGGAGGCCTTCCAAGTCCAAGCTGGTCTTGCTACAGCGAGCCTCTTGCATTACGCGAACGACGAACTCGACACCTTCACATTCCAACGGCCGACCGTCGACGATCTGTAGCGGGCTACGGCCACCACTTGAGCTCCACATCACCACTTTACACACCACATGGCATGCGGCCTTCACGCATACAGAAGCGTAGCAGTCCCAAAGCACACGAACAAGCACGAGCAACCAATGGTTCCCGATCAGAACGCCACCCGTACGATCCCGAAGAGCGCTATGCACTCATCTACTGGCGTCGAGATGTCAGAGAGAAGAAGCTCGAGTGGAAGGATGTCGTGGCTCGCTTTGCCTATCTCTTCCCTGAAAACGCACCTCGCCGCTGGAAGCCAAAGGACAGTTCTCAAGCTCGAGGTCTGCCAGACCGCTACCCTGAACGCAATCTGCAAGGCCTTCAGTGCAGACTCTACCGCATCCGCTCCGAGGAAGACATGCCAAAGGTCAGAACGGCAACGGCTAATGCCAGTCTCGAGCCGTCGGTGGCACATGCACATATCGAGTTGGAGATCGAGAAGCTGAACAACATGGTCAGGAAGCACGGTCTTGATCCCGCTTTTGTGGATGAGGTGCATCGATTGGGTCAGAAGGGCGCCATGTACGGCAATTGGAACCGTGCTCGACTATGATGATGATGCCAAACGCCCTTGATGCTGATAACATCGATGAAAGATGATGGATGGATTACTGTGGTATGATCATGAATCATGGAAAGAACGAACGATGCTGCATGGAGAGCACGACTTTCTCGGCTTGATTCTCACAAAAGGGTATTCTTTCGGCGGCATTTCTGATACTGCATCTTTTGCACATACACTCCAAAAAAGGATACCACACACAGCGATGGGTAAACGGGCACTATACAACATCATTAACGACAAACTCTCTCGGACGCTTTCAACAACAAAAGATCGTCCATGTATCAACTCTCGGCTACTTGTCACTGGATTGATGAGCACAGCAATGCATGAAGATAGCGATAATGGGCAACAGGGTGGGTGGAGCAGGAGAAGGAAGCCCGAAATCTGTACATACAGCAAGCAGCAGCAGCGGGACCTTGTGCAAGAGTGCAGGTCCCATGAATCGTGTAACATTAGCAACTATCCTTATCTCGGTGCCTAGCAGAAAACGTCAGCAATGCGACAAACATGCACATGAGCTTTTCCAGCGACTGATCACATTTTCCCTTCTCCCTTGCGATCCGCTCACCCTGGCAGCTCGATTTTCGAAGGCAGCTGAAAATCTTGCATCATTCCCAAAAACCGGAGCCGATCCAGCAGCGCTGACATGGGCCTTTGAACAATCGATGGCGAGGGCATTGCGTCTTCAGCATAGAGTTGAAGTGAGACGTTGATGAGGTCCGCTTACTTTAGTGTGTCCAAAAGCGGTTTAGCGCCAGTCTCACGGTGGCCCTCGCGCTTTCCAATCATTCGCGAAACGCGTCGTCGCGTCGAGGCAACTACATCTCGTCGACAACTTCATATTTTCATTACTTCCTACTACTTGCTCACCAAAACTCCGTTCATCGATTCCTCTCACATCGCCAGGAGCGACAGTTTCGCTGCACTTTCATCAACATGCCTGGCAAAATCGACGATCTCGAAGATGAAATACCGACGAGCATCAATCCCTACAAAGTCTTAGGAGTCGAGAAGAGTGCAACTGCAGACGAAATCAAGAGCGCCTACAGGAAATTGGCACTGAAGCATCATCCAGGTGAGTGAAGACACAGATCGTCTGCTGACTTCTGACGGACGATTGCTCACATGATGATAGATAAGGCACCTGAGGACCAGAAGGACGAGGCGAAGGAGCAGTTTCAGAAACTTTCATTTGCGTATGGGATCCTGTCTGATGAACGGAGGCGATCACGATACGACACCACAGGTCGCACGGAGGAGACCCTTCACTTGGACGATGAAGACGACTTCAACTGGTCGGACTACTTCCGATCGCAATTTGCAGAGGTCGTCAGCGCGGACGCAATCCAGAAGTTCAAGGCCGAGTACCAGGGTAGCGATGAGGAGAAATTGGATGTGATCGGCAGTTATATCAACAATGAGGGCGACATGGATGCCTTGTTTGAGGAAGTGATGCTCAGCAACCCGCTCGAGGATGAGGAGAGATTCCGCAAGATCATCGACGAGGAGATCGCTGCTAAGCGTGTGGAGGGCTACCCTGCCTACGTGAAGGAAAGCAAGGCAAAGCGGAAGAGACGGGTCACGGAGGCAAAGAAGGAAGCGCAAGAGGCGATGGAGATGGCTGAAGAACTTGGGGTGAAAGATAAGCTGTTTGGAGGTGATGGAACGAGTGGCGGATCGAGCTCATCCAAGAAGAAGGGCAAGAAGGGCGAACCGGATATGAGTGGTCTGACAGCACTCATTCAACAGCGACAAAAGGATCGCCAGGATACCTTCTTCGACCAGCTGGAGGCCAAGTACGCACCAAAGGGCAAGAAGGGAAATGGCACTAAGGGGAAGCGGAGTGCAAGGGTCGCGGACGAGCCGCCTGAGGAGGCATTCCAGCAGAACAGAAAGAAGACACGGGTTGCAGAGTCCGAGGGAGCTGAGGAAGTTGAAAGCACGGAGCCGCGACGAGCGAAGCGTGCACGAAGGGGATGACCTTCATGTCTGCGATCTCTACACTGTTGACAAGGTTAGTCTTCACGGTCCGTCTCGCCTTTGGTCCATCGTTCCACCTTTAGCATGGCGTTTGGGATCTCAGGACGACGATGTATGACAAATTGCTGCCAGGGCGACGCTGGGATCGCCTGTGTACATACATCATCTCGCCCTCCATGAGGGTCTTCAAGGGTTGTATCGCAACACCTTTATCGACTATCAGTGCTGATGCCTTTTCTCCGGATCTTACGTACTCATCATTAGCCAAGCGCATCTTGCGATCTCCAGGAACATGGCTCTTCAAGTCCTCAAAGCAGGTTTTGAGGGCTAAAGACTTCCGTTTCAGGTCTTTCGAGCGGCAGCATGTCCGAGTGATATGTTCCATTTTGGTATGTTGCCCTTTCGGATCTATGTTTATCATGGTCTTTCACGAACTCGCTGCTGTCCCTGAACAGTCTGATTCCTGGTATCCTAGACTGCCAGCACTCTGGCCTCTCCTAGACAAAGCTGATGCGCGTCTTCTCATGATCGCCCAGGTCGTATTGTCAATCGACCTTGTCGAGTACGAAGCTGGATTCCACGATTCTGGTCTAGTCTATTGCATCCCCCACCCCGATAAAGCAAGTGGCTGGTGGGTGCGCTCTTCTGTTTTGTTGTGGTTCGCATCGTTGCAGAAGAGTAGACAGGTCACAGACTTACAATCATTCCAAATGCGTTGCTATGTCACATGAAACGCTTTCTTGCCTGACCTCTGCCCTAAAGGTGCCTCAGCTAACGCCTCAGAGACGCCTCTTTCGGGAGGGGATATAATGGTGTGCAGAGTATTGCGCGATCAGCCCATTTACCCCACAGTTGCGCCTCCGTTCTTGCGTGACGATTGTGTGCGCGCAGTAGCTGCCGTCAGCACAGACGGACGTCGTCTCCATAGTCTTTCGCATATGCAGGTCCCTTTGCCATTTGCAGCTCGTCCTGCAGCTATCGTCAAATGCACTCGGATTCGGCCTCCGCTGCAAGGACGGCGATATGCACTGCGCAAGGGACACTTCGTCAACTGCATGCACCATGTAGACTCGGTAAGCGATCCCGTGCTCGCAAGATGACCGTGATGATCCACGAAAACGTCCACACCCTCTCCGGAGCGATCTCCGCTAGTGGTATGCAAGATCTGTGCCCCCAAGGTTTTTGGCGTCTGCCAGATCCTGTACGATAGTCTGTGCCCTGCTGAATGTGATAATTGTACTCCTTGCTCTTGCTCGGTACAATCTCCGCGACTAGAGTATCATATCCAATACTTCCGCCCTCACAGATGTGGGGATATCTTCAAGGAGATGAGGGTCTTCATGCACATGATGGTGCGAACTCCTGCATGCGCGAATTCTTCAGCCCCATCAAAACCGCAATACCGCCAGCAATGGCATGCGCCAGTGGAATGTCGACAACAGAATGAAGTTGAATGCACAATCTACCTGTGTCTGCATTTCGATGATGGCCTCGGCACTGAATGAGACTCATTATGAGTGTGAGATGGCGCCATCGAATTGCGGAACGTTATTGAGGTCGACGTCTTGCCGATAGTGCCTTGCATAAGTGCATATGCAACATTGATTGAATTGAGATGAAGAGAAGCAGGTACAGGATTTGATGTCTTGTCCGGACTTTGAGCGTTCTATTAACCATAAATGTCTAGCCTGTCAGAACCCCACCTGCAGGCTGTTGATCAATGGAATCAATTCCAGCAGTATTTGTATGTACTAGTATCTCCACTCGAATGCGCAAGTGCGCAGTATGCAATCTGCTGAAGAGACCAATGCAAGACCTGCACCGAAAAATGCTCACTGACAGCATATATACTTGAAGACGACTCCCTACGGACAGCATGGTACCTGCAGCGTGCAGAATGCGCTTGTAGGAGAAGCGATGGCTAGTCATCTGCAATGCAGGTACTCTTCAACCTCACTTGCACGAACAGTGACCCAGCACAGAGGTGTGTCCGCCTAGAATCCCACGGTCCTCATATGTACGAGGCATGCACTTTCAAGGAGGTCGCTGCCGGCACTAGCTTCGCAGCTCTAGCCTTCAGAAGAACCGAGAAATGGAGGCGACTCTTGTCTTTGCAGGTCCCTGTCCAGCACTTGGAGTTTGGCTACCGGCCCTGCTGCTGCTTGTTTGTATGGCAAATCTTCTGACGAAACACAATTCTGGCATGATCCAAAGAGCTGAAGCGATGCATGCAGTGAGAACAAGGTATGATCAGAGCTTCCGTGCGTGAATGTTGCTATTCAAGCCAGTCCAAAAGGATTTCGACTACATTGCCAGGCGGGAGCAAACGATGATTATGCCAACATAGGGCATTCAGCGAGCTCCGGACATTGTATTGACAGCTTCTTCGTCTCGTGTTACTCCAAGGCAGGTCCTGGTCCGCAAGCACTGTGTTCTGCGTTCTGCCTCCCTGCCACTAGAGCACACAGAACACTGGCAGGATGCGAAGCAGAGGAGACACAAAGTCTTTGCGAGAGATGTCGTCGAAACTGATTCGTCAGTATAGGCTCTCTACTCAGAGGAGATGGAGTGGATTTAAATATGTTATGTCCGGCTAAATTCCGGATGATGTAGGAAAACTGGGTCAGCTCGTGGGCTCTCCAGCTTGATGGTCATTCAGCAATGCCTCTCATCTATCGTCCTTCCACTATTGCATCCATCTGCTGCTACGTGAGAACAGCATCATGTCGGCACGTATCGAGACCGCGAAGAGATTCATCGAATCCTTCGGGACGCTGGATGGCAACGAGATGACGAGGCTGAAGACGAGTGATTGCCTCCATCATTTTGCACCTGCAACTCTAGGTATCAATGAGCCAAAAAGTACCGAGGAGTTCTCGAACCACTTGTCGACTCTGCGCGATGTCCTGGCTGGATTTCCAGTGTACATCAAAGAACTCTGGGACAAAGGAAACAACGTTACCATTTGGGCAACGAGCGAGACCAAGTTTCATGAAGCTGCCATGGACAGCGGCTTGCCCTCAACCAGCTGGGCTTTCAATGGAGAGTATATCTTCATACTGGAGATGAATGAGGCGGGTGACAAAATTACGCGCGTTGTCGAATTTCTAGACAGCAAGGCTACGGAGGAGCTTAGAGCCCTCTTCAAGCGAGCAAGAACGAATCTTGGTCTGTCAGAGAAGCGAGTTTAAGAGGGCTCGAAACGCGGATGAGAAGTCACGCAGAAACTTGCTGCCAAAGCTGTGCCATCAACAGGTGGAACCGCAAGAGGCTCAGCGATGAAGAGAGCTGCCGCACGAGAGCATAAGCTATCTTTCGAGAGGTCAAGGCTGGGGTCCCGGTAGATAAGATCATGGCCACGACTTTACAACTGAGGAAAGGGAATACAGATGGCTGGGAGGTTGCGCTAGCACGCATTGGGATCTCCTCCACGCGAGCCGCGATGGACCCACGTCTTCCGCTGCAACCTCTCTTTTTCTCAAGCCTCGTGTTTCGCAGCACGTTGTGCCAAACTTCATGGTTGCTTATGCGTGTCGATCTTCGTTGTGCTCTCAATCTGCTCTAGTGTACAACAAGTATCAAAACTCGTTTCTCGAGAATCATCTAGTCGTCCCGTACGGTCACACAACGCCATATCGACGGCGATAAAACGTGTTTCTTTAGGGCACAGCGCATGCTCGCTCTCGAGGACATGGTTCGCTCTTGTTTCTTGATGCAGGAACATACCATGACCAAGTTTATGTTGCGTTCTCGATGTCGTTGGAGTCGTTTCAGCAATGGCGCGATAACGCTGCTCCCGTTCTAGATAAGTGCCGAACGTCATCTTCAAAACTGGGCCGTCTCATCAAGCTAAGATCGCGTCCGATCTCCTATTTTCGTAGTCTGCGCTCTCATCATCCTTCTTCAATTTCACTTCCGTGTTCTTCAAGAAAAACACGCGCAGAAAGTGCTTTTGATAGCTATTTCGAGATCTGCGCCGAGGTGGACAGCAATTCTACGCCAACACTATTCTTTTCACGTTTCAGCAGAACCTAAATGATGGCCAGGAAAGGAATGCATATTCGCGTGCAGACCACCTTTCACCGACCTTGAATTCAGACACACAGTCTCAAGAAGAATTGTATCGTTCAAAAGCGTCAAGCTGTCGTCGGGACCAGTTTCACAGCAGTGCTCAGTGAGGCCTTGGGAGCGATTGGTTCGTGGCAGAGTCATTTGGTGCAAGACGATGGGACGTTTCCTTTTCCCCACAATCTGTCTCTTCGCTCTGGCGAATTGTCTTGCGTTTCCGGAGCTTCACGCAAAGCGTAATCTGACATCGCCTGGGGATGTACAACCGCGTAGTGTCCCTCTCCGCGTCCTGCCACTTGGCGACAGCATCACGAATGGTCAGGGGAGTTCAGACGAGAATGGTTACCGCGAAGCGTTCGTCGACCTGGCCGAGCAAGGAGGTCCTGTTCAGATGATCGGCTCTCGCGAGGGCAAAGGCGACATGTCCCAGAATCGCCACGAGGGGTGGAATGGCTACACCATCAATGCCATTTCCCAGAGAGCGGACAACGCACTCGATGCGAAGCCCAATTTGGTGCTTCTTCTTGCTGGGACGAACAACATGAACAACGTGTCGCAAGCATCGACTGCCCCTGCTGAAATAAGTCAATTGATCGACAAGGTTCGTCAGTGCCACGTGAAGGTTGGACTCTTCTGATCACTGTCACAGATATTCAAAGCTACCCCACGAACATTGTTGTTGACAGGCACGATTCCTGTCTCTACTTGGACCGGCCGGCAACCTTTGAACGATGAATATAACAGTCGTCTCGCAACTATCGTCAATGAGCGAGCCCAGAGCGGCAAGCACATCATTCTTGTTCCAATCAATTCTACAATCGCAGTGAACGAGCTCAGCGATGGACTTCATCCGAATGACGTTGGCTATCAGAAAATGGCAGTGGCATGGATCCAAGCGGTCAACAGAGCGCAAGATCTCGGTTGGTTCCAAGAAGCGGAGCCTGGCAATGGTAATTATTCCCTGGCACCACTGCATGCACCGGAACTGACTACGAGAAAGGATTCGTTCAGCCAGCTAGCAGCGGAGCTTCGCATCGAAGGTCTCAGTGGTACTACATTGCTCTACTCTCGTCAATCTCTGCATCGATAGTGCAGGCGACTTGCCTTGCAGGATGAAAGTCCGCAAGTCCGCGAGAAACTGGTTTACACCCGCACTCATTCAAGCATTTTATTCCCAGAGCTACCTTTCAGAATATGGCCATGATCATCACCTCGTGACAATAACAATCTCGATTGACCGCTCAACACGTGGAGATTGTCGATAATTGGCTCCTTATGGTTCTCCAGCGGCTAATCTTTTGCACCGATGTCCTGCAAACTCGGCCCGCACACGTGGACGATGGACCGATGCTGCTCGAGACGGTCGCCGCCCAAGATTTTGCCTCATACTTGTTCAGAACCGGAAAGCTGTCCGCTCGTGTACCGTATGGTGTCATTGCTAGATCTGGGGACATATCGGCGAGATTTTGACACCACGGGCCGAATCCATGTGCCCATGTCTTACCACATGCCAACACCATGGCATCGTGAGGAGGCGGGAGTTTAGAATGATCCGAACCATGAGTCGATGTACGTACGATAAGTGTCTGTAGACTGTGAAACGACGGTCATGTTACAGCACTATGGCCGATGTAAAGTCGCCTCCATGGCCTGATTTACGGTGGCGCGTTCGAATAGCAAATCGTTGGCAAGTATGAACTCATAAAATTGTGTGTGCAAAGTGAGGACTGTGAGATCATGTAACAAATTGAAGACGTCAGTAATGATCCAAGGTGCAGTCCTTTCCCATGAGCTCATTCCGCTATTATTATATCAGTATGCATGACTTGTGAAGCTGCGGTCTGCGGAACTTGCCATGCCAAGCTATTGTAGACGACCAGAGGCTTCTGTGCGCATACTTGTAAGCTATCGGGCCTTCTCAAGTCCTTCACATCTTTTACCTCACGGAGTACAAAAGAGACCTTCGATCTCAGGCATCTTCCACGATGCGGTCCCCAAGCTCGGCGTCTTCAAGGATCGGGCGGCGATGCCGAACCCGCCGAATTGGAACGCTTGTACACTCTCGGCGGCCTCTTAAAGCTGTCCCTTGACTCCCTTCACCCAACCCATGCATAAATAGCGGTACGCATGTTCACACTTTGGTGCGCTTGGTGTGAAGGCGGTGTTCCAAGCGCGACTCACGATAGCCCTTGTGCTGCACCTTCACGGTTACAGCGGCTCACGATGCCGGATCTCATATATTCCGAAATCATGCCGCGGATGAGGCGTGCTTCATGGTCTGTTATCCGCCCGTTACTACTGCTGCCCCACATGAGGCGCGGTAGAATAATGCATTGTGGTACGCTCTTTGTTCGCCTAGTAGGCTGATAAACAAGCGAATCGCGAGCTGTGTGGTAGCGAGTGTGCATGCAGCTCGCTACGAATACTGTATTAGGACCGACAACCTCATTGGGTTGTCAAACGAGTTGCCACGATTCGTGCTGATGAGAATAGTAAATGCTACCATCATACTGAACCAAATAAGTCTTCCTGGACATACCTCACCAGGGCATTCTCGGCGATACATCACTCATGGCGTGCTGCGTACAAGGCGACGAAGACGGACCGTTACTACTGTGGGATCGGAACAATTTCCAAGAGGGTTTCCTAACTTCGAGGTCCCACAACATATAAATCTGATCCGCTGTCCATGAAGGAAGGAGTTGTCCCCGAACCTTGCTGTCGGTATAGCTAGCATACAGCCTTGCGATACCCGTGCGCTTGGCCTCACTCCATAATTTCTGCTTCGGCGGTCCGGTTCGCTGCAGCAAGATCTAAAACACTGGGCCCGGTCATGAGATGATGTGCTGTTTGACTATTCCCACGAGCCATACCTACGTTCTTTAAATAAAAGCAGAGCCTCATATCACGTCCTTCGTACAGCAGCACAATCATGCAAGCACTCAACACGCCACACCCACTAGCTTGGAAACGAAGAGGTCCCCTGTTACCCGTACATCGAATGCCGAATCTGGATCAGGGACAAAGCCTGTGTGCAGAATGCGGTATGATCGTCGTGCTTATTCTGTTCAAGGACCTGCTGACGACCTATCACAGTCCCAAAGACACCTGACTGTCCTGCCGGCTTTCGCTTCTTCGTGTTCCCAACCAAGCCAGTCCAAGATGGACTTTCGACTCTGATGCTGAGGCTGCCACGTGAGATCAGATCCATGATCTACGAGCATCTTAGTGATTCCTTCAAGGCATACTCGGGTGCTTTCGTGACTTCGGATCTCCAGCCTGCTGACGGAGAAGTCTATATGTTCGACACCGGCGCTTGGTATTCGATACCACGTTTTCGAGGCCAACGAATCGATTCGACATCTATCTTGGAGTTAGAAGCTGCTCCATGGTCGCACCAGAATATCTCACACCTGTTCAAGCGCACGCCAATGCGGCATCTCAAGTGCTTGGATCCACAGCTGTTGGACGAATGCATCAATGACATTTGCCTGCGAGCAGGGCTAGTACGTCTGTCCATGCAGTATCGCGACCACGAAGTGCCACACAAACACGACAAGTTGCTCTTCACCAGATTTGCACAGTGCGCACGACACCTCATCATCACTGTGGCATACCACGGCATCTACTCACGCGTCTTATCCGGCCACAAGGCAATCACTTTGGGCTACGACCTTGAGCCTGCCGTCGATCGTCTGGCTGTCCTCGACGATCTCGCAGCCATGTTCCACGATGGTGGATGCAGGGCTGCATCCTTGACACTGAATCTCAACTTCGATGTCCCTTTCACCGACGAATGTCGACTCACCGTCAACGAGGCTTGGGTACAGAAGCAAGTACATGAGAAGCTTGGTGCTTTTGGCTGCAGCATCAATTTGTGCCTATACAACAGATGCGATGAGCGATACGAAATCGGCAAGAAGGACTACGAATGTCCTAGACATGAGCACATATTCAGCCATCGTGCGTCTTTCGACGCAGGAGCTGCTCGTTGGACCCGATGGTCTAAGCACACTATGAGTGTGTATGAGGCTGCGGCACTTGAATGCCATTAAGCAGTCTTTGTCAAAACTTCGCATCAATGGATTTGACATTTGTCGCTGGATCAATCGCAGCAGACGACGGTGCATGGTACATAAAGATTGAGGTGGTGGCTACTACGTTGAAGCTTGCTGCAGAACGAGGAAGGCGCACATCATGATTTTGGCATATAAAGGAAGGCACACTGCATTTTCAGCATTTCAGTCTCGATCGGTAGGCGCATTGGGCATAATTTGGACGAGGAAGGCGCGTTCAGCCACCTCAGCATACAGATACCCAAGAATTAGACGACAGGCAACGAGAACCCAGCAGTACGATCCAAGATGTAGATACAGCCAGCAATGAGAACACATCATTATCATCCACTAAGCTTACTACGCGCGCAACGAAGCTTGGGCATGACGTCGAAGGGTGAAGTAAAAAGTGAGGACGTTGTTCTGTCGTTGCGATGAACTTGTGCTTGATTGTTTTCTCAGGCCGTTGGCGACAGCCGTCACTATATATACAATGCCAATCCTATCACCCATTGGTGATTTCATGTCCTGCCAGGACAAGTAGTTTGAAGTTGAGAGACAAAAGGGACCTAACCTATAAGATACAGCCCCAACCCAGACGTTTTGACAATCCATGAGAAAAATGAACCACCCAAGCCTTTGAACTGCCATCCTTACGTATGATGAATGAAGAATGGGTATCCAAATTAAAAATTGAATTTGTTCCAAGGGAAGAATGTTTCTTCCACTGCCTCCGGCTGCATTTTGGTTGGGTGCATCCCCTACCACGTTGCCCACAGGGCAAATGCAGCCACGACGGGAATAGGAAATAATTTTAAGCAGCAGCACTAAAGAAATCCTTCACGACAGTGCCAATGTCGTTCGCGTTATCAGGATAGACGTAGAAAGCGAGAGCGATGATTATGTACCTGCAGCGTACAAAGTGGTTAGCCGCCGGATTGCCGGGTAATTTTTGCACTGCCTCAATGACTGTTTTGGGGTTGAAGCAGGAAATCAAGATGAGGCAGCATGAGAGAAGAAACTTACATTCCCAAGCACATTGCTCCCTCGAGCCAGTTGCTCTTGCCGTCCTGGATGAGGTAGTTCACCACGAGGACGCTGAGGAAGAACATGACCGTTTCGAAGCCCTTGAAGTGCAGGTTCATAGGTTGATCGATGATCCAGCCGAGAATGACGAGGAATGGCGTAACGAAGATGGCGATCTGAAGGGAGCTGCCGACTGCGACACCGACCGCGAGATCCATCTTGCCCTTGTATGCCACAATACAAGCCGTGACGTGCTCGGCTGCGTTGCCCACGATTGGGATCAGGATCAGACCGATGAACGTTTTCGATATATGAGCGGTTTCCACGATGCTGTCAATGCTGTCCACAAGGTATTCGGCGCATACGGCTACCATGACGGTCACGACAAGAAGCGCGACACCTGCGGCCCACGGCGACAGGATATGTTCCTCCTCATCTTCACCCTCTTGCTGATGCTCCGCATCGAACAGGTAGTGGTGCGTCTTCAGCTGGAAGAAGAGGTACGAAACGTATAGAAGAAGCAAGAGGATCGAGGTGCCACGAGACAGGAGCATGATTCGCGAATCGTCTTCCTCGATCTGGTGGTCAGAGGATGAAAGTGCAGCCCAAAGCGTAGCTGGAATGATGAGCGATGCGGACGAGACGGCCATCAATGATGACATTGCAGATGCGATCGTGGCATTGAATTCTTGCTCGCCGCCACGGAAGCCCGCAGCCATGAAGCAGCATCCAAGGACCTAGCATGAATTAGGGGAATTCATCGAAGCACTCGGAAGAACCTACCAGGAGAATATTGGACAACACACTACCAAGCATACTGGCCTGCACAATTCGGATTTGGCCTTGCCTGAGCGCAACAATGGAGACCTGAAGGTGAACAAGCTATTAGCGCAATGTTAGCAAGCTCTGTCGATGACGGTACTCACGATAAGTTCAACAGCATTGCCAAACGTCGCATTCATCAAGCCGCCAATTGTCTCGCCCAGCTTCACCGACACCTCCTCCGTTGCGAAACTCAATAGCGATGCCAGTGGCACAATTGCGAAAAAGTTAAGGATGAAGACGGTCGTTGGGTTCCATCCCACTGCGCCTGCGATGATACCCAATGGCACAAAGACAAGCAGGACATTCACATAGTTGCTCGCGAGAGTGAGCCATGTTATGCGCGCAACTTTCTTTGGGTATCTGATCCATGCGCTTTCGTGGTCGTCGTCCCAATCGACATTGGTATTGCCTCTTGACTGCGGCGGCAAGTCATTTAGCAGCGGCCGCGTTTCGCCGTTCTGTCCGCGCGGCATGTTGTTATCGGATTTGCGTCGGCCCTCACGAGAGAAGGAGGATCGAAGGTTCGCTGTATCTCATTTGCGCCAGGCTCAAAGGTAGAGCGGGCGCAGAGGTCAATTAGTTTTTAAAGTCTTTCGTAAATGGTTGCGGGCGGAGGTGCTAAGATAAAGAGAGGTACGTAGCGCACTGCGCTAGGGTGTGGCGGGTAGGGTCGCTGAGCTTCCGTGCCTATCCAGATGCGCACGACAGCGGACGTATGTAGAAGGTTCCCCCTTCGTTGAAGAACAAATTGTCTCCGAAAGATTTGACGAGGGCAGTGCAACCTCCAGTTGACAAGGAATGCGCGCGCGAAAAAGAGCGCAGCTACGCAGGGAGAGTCTCGCTCCTTTGGAGTTCACAGCTCGCCAAGACTGACTGCGCCGACTGATGAACAATCCCAAGGCAATCTGGAATTACTCTCCAAGTCCGCAACCGGTGAGGCTTGGTGATGCTGTACACTCACGAATTGCCCGTGAATAGGCGATTGATGATGTGAAAGCTGATGACGGAGGGATGCCGATGAGGAAGGGAAGGAGTCGCTCTTTCGTCGCAAGCAGACTGTCACTCACCCATGAAATTGTAAGCTTTCTTCGGCGGG